>CASHTH010003850.1:0-37757 GCA_030341885.1 Geodia barretti | reverse complement strand
CTTGTGTTATGAGCATTTATGCTCCCAAAGGCCATTACCACATGACACCCCTTTCCTGCCGACACGGACGCATGCGTTGTGGTCGGGTTCGGTTGCTGATGGTCTGCTTTCTTTTCATCTGTGTGTCTTGGTTAACCCAATGCATCATGTGTACGCTGCATGGTGAATGACATGAAAGGGATGGTCTTGTGATTTACACCAATGATCATGTCGTACGCTGCATGGTGAAATGAAAGGGCTGTCTTGTGTTTAACCATGATTCATGTGTAGCTTTCTTGCCTATTCTCCTCTCACTTCCTCCTCTTCCTCTCGTCTACCCCAGAAGGTAACCATCACGAGGCACGCTGAGCCCACCCCAGTGCGCTCCCCGACCACCCAGCGCAGGTGTCTTGCTACGGCGTCCCAGAAGATCGATGATCACTGCTTTCCAGTAGCCACTCCCACCACTTTATGTATATATAGACTTCGTTAGAATATGAACTAATAGGGATTACTGCCTACTATGAGCCGCTTTTAAACCCAAGACCTCCATCGTAGTGTGAACTCGTAATGTGACTGACCTAGATCGATTAGTACAGACCGTAGGATGGAGCTGATTCCCTTAGTATGGAGTTACTATTACTTCTCTAATTACATAGTATGGATCTCTATTACCTTACTATTACCTTCGTAGGCACACTCTATACCTTAGGATGGGCATACCACGAGATATATTGCTCTAGCATGGGTCCACATACTCATTCTCGTTCCAGTTTCAAACGAGACTTTCTCGCGCATCGCTTATAATAACTCCTACAAAATTTCGCATAGCAAGCCTTTGTACGACACGGAAAATTCCTCGTACATTTTCGGCACTTTAGGGAAGGACGGGAGCGAGGAGGAATTCGGCTTTAAAGAATGTTGTGCTGTACATTGGCGGCTTATGATTGCTAAGTATACTCACATACTATATAAGTACTAGGGTACAAGTACTTATAGTATCGTATAGACTTTTTCTGGTGTGTGTGTGGTGTGTGTGTGTGTGGTTTGTGATGTGTGTGTGTGTGTGTGTGTGTGTGTGTGGTGTTGTGTGTGTGGTGTGTGTGGTCGTATGTGTGTGTGTGTGTGTGTATGGTGTGTTTTAGTGTTTTGTGTTTGTTTGTGTGTGTGTGTGTGTGTGTGTGGTGTGTGTGGTGTGTGTGTGTGTGGTGTGTAGTGTGTGTGTGTCTGATTGCCATGCGGCCGTTCTAGACCCCGGCACCAGATGTGGATCGAGACCAATCATCCCCACATAACCCCAACACAAAACACGGAGATCACGAGCTCATGCACGTAAAACAGCACAAAAGGCAGGCAAAGCGAAGAAGCGCCCTTGGTACGACTGGGTTTGAGTGCACGAATAGTTTGTGTTGGTTACCCAATGCATCATCCGTCGTGACTCTGCAAACTCTGTACACGTGGCATTGTTCATACGACTGCAGCAGCACAAATGCCCCTCACAGGTTTCCGGGTTGTCCGGCCAGTGGCACACTGCATGTTGTAAGGGGTGCTGGCATGTAGTGCATAGTCTTACACAACAGATCTACACTTATTGGTCTGCTTCTTCTGCAGTTGAGGTCAGTGTAATGTTGTATATACAAGTAGTGGACACTAAAGAAAAGACCATGGTCATATACTCTTTACTCAGCTATAACACTCATCCTATATTAAACTTATACTATAAAAAGTCCACGTGTACGTGTGGGGTTAAATTTGGGTTGAGTAAACCTGGAACCCAACAGCCGTTCCTTTGGTCTAGAGTACTCAATTTTAATAGCACTGTTCTATATTTAGCAACAATCCTAGCCTGTGGGATATATTTAGACACACACCCCACTAATGTTACATATATGAGCACCTTTGTTGTGCTAAATGTACCGTAACAATCCATGTTGTAACCAAATTAGTCTTCACTGTAGGCTCTGAGACGCTTAAGCAAATGCACCTTGCTCCCAATACATTTCAGGACCTTGCGATGCTATGCGATACGAAATTAAGGAATTTTCATCGCACTGTAGCAACAAGCCTAGCTTGTAGGACATGCAGTAGCATACTGTGACCTATATAGTGTTGCATCACTTTTGACCCTCAGCGATTGTGTCACACGACGTCACGGGATTCTCTACGATGTCGCCAAAAGCACACATATAAGTGCACACACACTGCACAAAACACAATCCCATAGTTGTAGGAGCCAGGAACGCAGTAAAGGCAAGCTGGTATGGACATACATACATAAATAGTACAATGGGATGCATGCTAGAAGCCAACCAAGACTATTGTAAGTTATGGCATTGAGTTTCATAGGTTCATACCAATGACCTAGCGACAGTAACAAGAATCCCCACAGCTCAGGACATATTTTAAACACCTCTATAAGCCTCTCTGAACACAGTGCATCCATAAAAGAAAAGGGTGTGGGAGTTAAAGGGAGTGGGGGTGGAAATGAAGAAATTCTAAGTCACTGACTTCATGAGGTATCTACCACAAGTCATCATAGACAAGCCCTCCCTAGGAACCTTTGGCCACCACAGGAAGATATCATCTAAGTGTATCCATGGAGACACCTACACACAACCGAAACCTGCCATTGTCCCCTTGGCAACACCTCCCTGTGTTAAAACATTCATTCCCATGTAATTACCAACTCATGGAACTGCACATTTTCCCCCACGAAGCGAGTGAGATATAGTTTGTTGCAGGCCTTCATTTAGAAAGACGGTCCCTCCTAGGATTTGCATTGTTCAGTGTAGCAAGAAAAACTGTATTAATTCCGTACATTTGCATTTTGGGAGTTGCAAGGGCTTGGGAAATGCATAGAGAAATTGGTGCTATAGTGGAATGCATTAAGGTGAAATACTATAGCCAAAGAATCCGGATTAAAAGTCAGAGTTCAAAGTGCACTATAATTATGCAATTTTAGTGTTGAGCTGTGTGGGTCACTTTGGTATTAAAACGAAGCTGTAGGAAATTAATTAGACGTAGTAGAATTCAACCCATGAACTTAAAAATTATCAAAATGTGGTCAGGTATTCATTCCGATTGAGGCAATGCCTGTTACTTTGCTTTTTACCCTTGTAATGGAAATTAAGATAGCCTATCTAGTTGTCCATTTTGAGACTAGACCACTAAATGAGGTGTTAAATGGTGAACCATCTGGTGTATGGATAAGATTAGTGTCTCTCTTCTCTCTTGTTTCACAGACACGCTAGTTTCCAGCTGGCCTACTCCATAAGGACGTGGTACGATGCTCTCTCCGAACACACGTTTCCTACCGAATTCATCTCACTCTCGAAACTGAGGTGAGTTAGCAATGGGAGAAATAGAGAGAGGGAAAGGAAGAAGAGAGAGGGAGAAATAGAGAGAAGGAGAGAGAGGGAGAAATAGAGAGAGGGAAAGAAAGAAGAGAGAGGGAAAGAAAGTAGAGAGAGGGAAAGAAAGAAGAGAGAGGGAAAGAAAGAAGAGAGAGGGGGAAATAGAGAGAGGGAAAGGAAGAAGAGAGAGGGAGAAATAGAGAGAGGGAAAGGAAGAAGAGAGAGGGAAAGAAAGAAGAGAGAGGAAGAAGATACCCTCTTCTGAGAGAGGGGGAAATAGAGAGTCATTCGTGGAAAGGAAGAAAGAGGAAGAAAGAAGAGAGAGGGAGAAATAGAGAGAGGGAAGAAAAGAAAGAAGAGAGAGGGAGAAATAGAGAGAGGGAAAGGAAGAAGAGAGAGGGAAAGAAAGAGGGGAGAGGGAAAGAAAGAAGAGAGAGGGGGAAATAGAGAGAGGGAAAGGAAGAAGAGAGAGGGAAAGAAAGAAGAGAGAGGGAGAAATAGAGAGAGGGAAAGAAAGAAGAGAGAGGGAGAAATAGAGAGAGAGGGAAAGAAAGAAGAGAGAGGGAGAAATAGAGAGAGGGAAAGGAAGAAGAGAGAGGGGGAAATAGAGAGAGGGAAAGGAAGAAGAGAGAGGGAGAAATAGAGAGAGGGAAGAAAGAAGAGAGAGGGAGAAGGAAAGAAAGAAGAGAGAAGGGACATATTATGTGAATGTTACCTAATTGCTGATGCTGCCAAAGACCGTGGCATGTAACCTAAAAAGGAAGGCCTCCAATTTGTTTGCACTTCGGTTCAGTTTATTGCCAGCATGTCTTACAAATTTACTTTGTTCGACTCGTTTTACACCTGCTGGTGTGCGACGGACTCCCCGTCGCGCTCAGCGTCCTGTTAACATCGACACTCCTTGTCTGCATGGACTTTGTCGCGTCCCTCTGCCGGCCTCTGCGCCTATCCCTGCTCCTCTCTTCCCTCTCTTCCCTCTCTGCCCCGCGCAGAACAGCGCAGCGCGACGACACGCGCACGCTCCTGTCGTCGCGACAGCGCGCGCACGAGCGAAACGCAGCGCTGCGCACGCGCGACGCGCGCCGCGCGCGCGACGCGCGCGCCTTCCCCTGCCATCTCCTCCTCGCGTCCTCTCCCCCTCTCTCTCTCTCCTCCAAGGTGGATGTTCTGTTGGCTGCGTCTCACCCGGGGCAGACCGAGAAACCAGACCTCACAGACGAACAGAAAGAAACTCTCGAACAACTCGAAAATAAACTCAACGATGCCATCGAGAAATTCCAAGGGGACGGCGGTTTCATAAGGGTTAATGACAGGTATAAGAAGGGTTAATATCAAAACTGTTTAAAGCAGTATGGGTATTAGGGGAGTTACGGCTGTAAGAATGTCGCAATTTTTTAGCCTGAGAGCTACATTATTTTTTGATGGCTAAGTTGCACCTGAACCACTGCGCACATGTGTTGTTTTACTGATGTAGCTATTCACTTTCTATACTCCAGAAACCCTACTGATTCCATTCTGGAACGGAACGACGCCGAGTTCGTGGCGCGGATCCGGGACGCGGTCATCAACGAACTGGAGGTGTTCAAGCAGTCGGCCAACGCCTACCTCATCTGGCGAGACACGGAGAAGACAGAGGGAGCCTTCCGCCGCGGGATGACCCGGCTTCGTCAGTCGTTCCGGAGACAAAGAGCTCCCAGCACCTCCTCTAGCTCTAAGAAAGAGAGACCTACCCAACTTGAAGGTATTGAAACTTCCTTATATGCTTTAACCCCTAGTGATGTGTACGTGAGATAAATGCTTTAACCCCTCGTGGAGTGGTTTACGACATGTTTAACCTGTTGTGAGAGGGTTAACTGAAAATCTTGCAGACGCAGATAAGCCTGAGCAGGCGGAGGAGGAGAAGAAAGAGGAAGAAGGGGGAGAAAAGAAAGAGGGAGAGGTGGAGAAGGAAGAGGGAGAGGTGGAGAAGGAGGACGAGGGGGGAGAAGGAGAGAAACAAGAGGGAGACGAACCAGCTGCAGCTGTAACAGTTGAAGCTCAAGTGGAAGGTGACTTATTGTACTTAGTGTATATCACAGTATAATACCAGCGTACACGTAGCAGCGTACATAATTAGTATGACATATGAGTTGTTAATATGGTCAGCAACTCCCTTTATACATAACCCGTCACTATAAGGACACCTCTCACACTTTTTCTTTCTCCAAGAACAGCTTGCACGCAATTTAACCTCCAAAATACGGACACTTCGCTAATATTGACACTTCCGTTCCATTGGTGTCAGGAGTGGAGAGGTTCCACTGTATTATGTATGACTGTATTGTTAGGTAAAGGAGAAGAGAAGGCAGAGATGGGCGAGGAACAGGCTACCCCAGCTGAGCCTACTCAACAACAAGAGGGTGGAGCAAAACCTGAGGAGAAAAATGAAGGTAATGAGGGTCATGTGACTCTGGGCATTAATCACATGACTGTCACGTGATTCTGGGCTCATGCGACTACATAACTACCGAGTGATAACGTTAGTTGGTTCTAATCATGTGACAATGTTCCCCTCACCATGACAACCTAAGTGTCATGTGACTGTCACATGACTACTAATCTATTACTACAGAGGAGATAAGTCCAGCAGCAGCACCAGAACAAGAGCCTGAGCAGCCTCCTGAGGTATGTATGTTCACCTGATTTCGTTCCGTTTCCGTCACTTTCTTTTGCCATCTCTCTTCTCTTTTTGACGAGTAGCAGTGGAGCCCCTTTCTTAAGACACTCCTGAAATGATTCTTTATCATAAAACCGTGATTTCTTAGTAATCTTGGCAATTCATCATCATCAATCCCCCCCTCTGTTTTACTCCAGCCCAACAAAGAAGAGCTGCCCCCAGTCTGTAAGGTCAAATCCGAGTCTCTGGAGAACGAGATCCTGCGTGCCTTCGGTTGCGCCGTCACCTCCATGTACAGAGCAGCCAGCGGGAAAGAAGCCATGGACATGCTCCTCAGGAGCGGACTCATTAAACAGGTTTGACCTGTTCTGAAAACCAGTTCTTACTTCATATGAATCACACACACATGGAATACGAGAAGGGGGCGGGTCTAGGGGTTACATTAGATAATGGAAGACATGATGTAAACCGTGCTTTATATGGAGTAATGCCCTAAAACAGCTGAACCCATTATTATACCTTTTTTTAATGGACTCCTTCTTCCCTGTTCCTCTTTCACTCCATTGTTCACTCTCTTCCTCACTCCCTCCCTCTCTCCCTCTCTCCACCTCCCTCTCTCTCCCTCCCTACCTCCCTGATATACATAGTATCTTGAACAGCTCAAAAGCTTCGGGGAAATTGAGGGCGTGTCTGCCACCATCTCCGTCACCCGTTTCCA
Source organism: Geodia barretti (assembly GCA_030341885.1). Lineage (NCBI taxonomy): Eukaryota > Metazoa > Porifera > Demospongiae > Tetractinellida > Geodiidae > Geodia > Geodia barretti. The sequence continues at coordinate 31,051 of CASHTH010003850.1, read as the reverse complement.
TGCCGACATAGCTCGTTACCCTGGCATGGTGTTCAGAGGTTTCGTATACGAGGCAAGTTTTAAACCCACTTCTCCTTCTTAATAGTGTGGGCCAGAACCAAGTGTCCTTTGTAGAGAGGCGCCCCTTAGGGGTACGTTATTGGAGGTTCAACTGTAATCTGGTGAAGAATGCTACAGTCAAACCTCCAGAAAAGGACCCCCAAATAGAGGACACCTTAAGGGACACTTGTTCCGCTTTGATAATACCACCTCCAAATTAATAGAGGACACCTGAATAAAGGACACTTGGTTCTGTTTGATAATACCACCTCCAAATAGAGGACACTCTGAATAAAGGACACTTTCAATGTAACCAAGTATGGGTTATGAAACTAATATTCCCCTCTCCCTCCTCTCCCTCCTCTTTCCCCTTTCCCTCGGTCGCAGGGTGAGCTAACGGCTCTCTCACAGAAACATGACGACGTCACCTACTTCCCCAACGTGGCACAGTACAAGAACATCGTCCAGTACAAAGTAAAGAAATTCTTTGACGAGCAGATCAAAGAGTCGTTGGCTGAACAAGGAAGCTACGTCATTGACGTCTTTGTTTCCACTGAAAAGGTTTGATTTTCCTCAAACCTTTGTTTTCCTGTTGTAATTTCTCCCCTCTTTCTCCCTCTCTTCTCCCTCTCTTTCTCCCTCTCTCTCTATCTTTCCTTCTTTCTCCGAGCCTCTTCCAAGTTAGGGGGGATGGTGGCAGTATTATACGTAAAGATCTAAATTTAGAAGTTGTACTAAAGGCTAAATTTAGAAGTTGTACTAATAACTACATAAGGGCTAAGTTTAAAAGTTGTACTAAAGGCTAAATTTAGAAGTTGTACTAAAGATGGAACTAAACAGTAGGACCCAGTGCAAGGATGCAGTACTGTACAACATTTTCCCTTATAAAGGGCTAAACCATAGGCCCAGTGTGGCAAGAATCGATAATTACAACATTCCTATTGCCAACATTCAAAACATACTTTTGCCCCTTCATTGCACAGGTCTACGTCATCCGACTGTCCCCATTCTATACCGGAACCGGCGCCTGCCTCTACACGTGGGCGGAGGACGGGAAACTTCTCACAAACCCTCCGCTGGACTTCAAGATCATCGAGGCGGCTCGCAAGGCCCCGGATCTCTATTCCGGATTGCAGAGCCAATGGAACAGCATGCTCGACTCCGTACTGACCCAGAAACAGAATGAAAACAGGGCGAACTCCGGACGCCAATGCACCATCCTCTGAAAATCCCGACACGCGAGGGACGAGAAGGAAAGAGGAGAGATAGAAAAGCTTGTTTAGGAATGGGACGTTTACATAAATTATTATTGTTGGCAAATTTTTGACTTTTCCGGATCCCCAAAGCCAGAGTAATGTTTTGAAGCCTTGTGGTTATTGTCTTTACATTAGCAGTTGTACAGGGTAGGTATTGTAATTATAGCAGCTAGATTTCTCAAATATTCATTTCCATTATTGTATATATCATTAAAAAATGATTCATTTTCTGGATGCTTGTTTATCAATTGCTCATCGTGATTTCGCACCAACATTGTACGTATGATGGCCAAGATTGCTAGACCATTTTGATCTAGAGACTTTTTGGCATTCTGGGCTCGTAGTGTAGGCTTTGTTAGTGGCATAGGGTGTAGTGGTTTTGGCATTCTGGGCTCGTAGTGTAAGTTAGTGGCATAGGCTGTAGTGGTTTTGGCTCGTAGTGTAGGCTTTGTTAGTGGCATAGGGTGTAGTGGTTTTGGCATTCTGGGCTCGTAGTGTAAGTTAGTGGCATAGGGTGTAGTGGTTCTGGCTCGTAGTGTAGGCTTTGTTAGTGGCGTAGGGTGTAGTGGTTCTGGCTCGTAGTGTAGGCTTTGTTAGTGGCATAGGCTGTAGTGGTTCTGGCTCGTAGTGTAGGCTTTGTTAGTGGCATAGGCTGTAGTGGTTCTGGCATTCTGGGCTCGTAGTGTAGGCTTTGTTAGTAGCGTAGGGTGTAGTGGTTCTGGCATTCTGGGCTCATAGTGTAGGCTTTGTTAGTGGCATAGGGTGTAGTGGTTCTGGCTCGTAGTGTAGGCTTTGTTAGTGGCATAGGCTGTAGTGGTTTTGGCATTCTGGGCTCGTAGTGTAGGCTTTGTTAGTGGCATAGGCTGTAGTGGTTTTGGCATTGTGGGCTGGTAGTGTAGGCTTAGTTAGTGGCGTAGGCTGTAGTGGTTTTGGCATTCCGGGCTCGTAGTGTAGGCTTTGTTAGTGGCGTAGGCTGTAAGTGGTTTTGGCATTCTGGGCTCGTAGTGTAGTGGCATAGGCTGTAGTGGTTTTGGCATTCTGGGCTCGTAGTGTAGGCTTTGTTAGTGGCGTAGGCTGTAAGTGGTTTTGGCATTCTGGGCTCGTAGTGTAGTGGCATAGGCTGTAGTGGTTTTGGCATTCTGGGCTCGTAGTGTAGGCTTTGTTAGTGGCATAGGGTGTAGTGGTTCTGGCATTCTGGGCTGGTTCAGTTTTACTATTACCAAACCAGTCCGGTAGGGGGTGTGGCATTGGATATTGGCATTCTTGTATATAATGTGGCATATGGTTTTGGCACTCTTGGGCGTGTGGTGTTGGTTTTGGCATTCTGGGCTGGTTCAGTTTTACTATTACCAAACCAGTCCGGTAGGGTTTGAGGCATTGGATATTGGCATTCTTGTATATAATGTGGCATCACTCTTGGGCGTGTGGTGTTGGTTTTGGCATTCTGGGCCAGACCAGTCCAGTAGGCTGTGTGATATATATTGGTTTTGACCTTATGGGCCACACCAGTCCAGTCTGGTAGGGTGTGTGGTATTGGTTTTGGCATTCTGGGCCAGACCAGTCCAGTAGGGAGTGTGGTATTGGTTTTGACATTCTGGGCCAGACTGGGTGTGTGGTATTGGTTTTGGCATTCTGGGCTAGTATATATAGGCCGTATTTTTTGGCAAACAATGTTACTATGTTTAGCCGATCGGAGCAGGTAAAAAGAATCATCAATTCTCAAATTACTTCAGAAACACATAGTACAACAAAGGTGCCCAACGATGGCAGTACAACAGGGGAAAGAAACAGTCTTGTAATAAGAGATGGTGAAAGATGGTGTCCGTGACAATGGTCCTGGTTGCTAGGCAACGTGCGTGACTCTACACGGCATCTTTCGCTGACTGTATCTCTCCTCCCATATTTGGTCGTTCCCCTGCATTGACAGTAAAGCCGAGGAGGGCAGCTGGATTGACTTTCTGCATCTTTTTCTTCTTCTTCTTGCTCGACCTCGATGTACCCCCTCCTCCTCCACTCCCCTCGCTGCTGCTGCTAGCCACACCCCCAACACCAGAGGCCCCACCCATTTTGATTGGATCAGCCGGGGAGAGTTCTGCGTGGGCACTGCTGTTGTTCTTAGGGCGGGATTTCTTGCCCTGCATTCAACAAAATACACCAACACAAAACCTAACACCACTGACCCAAAATTTGCATGGCCGTCACCTTCGGCTACTATTACTTATGTATAGTGCATTGTATACCCGATACATTTGCTGTTTTTTTGCAAACATATAAATTTGTCCCATAGTCTGATTCCCACAAATCGACTCATAATTATCGGTGTACGTAATTATTGATTATAATACACAGTAGTGAAAGAGCCAGGTTGGAAATTATCATTATTCTTACCTGTGATGCCGGAGGAAGGTTATTGGTTGATTTGATCTTCTGTCTGCGATCGAGGAAAGATTTGGCAAACTCGTGTGCTTCGTCCGTCTCTCCGAGATAGGACTTGATGTAGTCGTGCACCTCGTACACCGAGTCCACTTCCAGCAGAAAGCTGATGAAGGTTTGAGCTGGTGGGGAGGAGGGGTAGTGAGGAAGAGGGAGAGAAAGGGGGAGGTAATGAAGTCAAGGGTTGCCACGAATTAGGTAAGTAACGTTTTGTCAGGATGACTGTTTGGGGGCCAAACGAAAACGTATGGCCTGCAATAGGTAAGTGATGCACATTATTTCGTACCATCGACATCAGTGGAGAATTTCTTGAGCTCTCTCTCACACCACTGGTTGAACTCCTCCGTTGCAGAGTTGACTGAAAACAGTCGTCGAATGTTCTCCTAAAGGACACACACCAGAAGAACGAGTGACAGCTAGATGCTTGACCCAGGTAAAAAAGTGGATTTGGGCAATCCACACACCACACATTAATCTGGATGATGTGGATCAAGCTATTCCCCTCTCTTCTCTCTCTCCATTACCTCCTCCCTGTCTTTCTTCTTCGGAGCCGCGCCCTCTCCCCACGAAGGTCCACTCTGGTTGCCATGACTACCACTCTGGTTCCCATGACTACCACTCTGGTTGCCATGACTACGGCTGTTCTTCACCTCCCTGGCACAGTCGTCCCAGAACGACACCTCGTCTAGTTCGCCGTCAGCGATTTTGAACTGCGGCCTGTTACCCCCCTTCTGATTGGACGACGTCATTGCCACCTCGTCATGTGGGTGTGGCTGTCCACCACCCCAGGAAGTAGGCGGAGCTTTCTTGCCCGCCAACGAGCTCCAATTTTGTACATTTGGAGGTGGGTTCAGTGAACTCTGCAAAAAGGCAAACATTTTTAAGTTTCAAAATTCGTGATTAATTCTTCACTGGTGTTCCAAAGGTAAAGTATGACTTCCCCTTTAGACCGTGCCCACTGGCGGAAGTGGGTGTGGTCAACTCTTGTGGGTCTGTCTGCTGCTCCTGTTGAATCTCTACCAGCGATTTTGGCTTCTTTATCGAGCTAGTGTAAGTGAGGGGATGAGAGAGGGGGGAGAGGAGGAAGAGAGAGAAGATGAGAGAGGGGGGAGAGGAGGAAGAGAGAGGAGGAATAGAGAGGGGATGAGAGGGGGGGGAGAGGAGGAAGAGAAAATGGCAAAAAGACGGAGAGGAGGGGAAAGAGTAACAATAGAGTACGAGAATGACGTTGCGAAGGGGTTAATTAATTGGTGGTGGTTAAAGGGTTAATTAACTAGCACAGACAGACCTCTTTCCCCATCCAAGCTGCGGTTGTGGTTGTTGTGGCTGTTGAAACAATTTCATGTGTTGCGTCCTCATCTGCTCTTCGCGATTTCGCTATAGTTATAATAGAGAAGAGAGAGAGAGAGATAAGTGGAGGAGAGGAGAGGGAAACTCATCCTAGTTATTGTTAGTAGATCACACATGTAGTTAAAAGCACTGAATAAACACTCGGTGAAAAAATAACACCAATAAACATGGATATTTGCCTATTTTGTTTGGCGCTGGATGAATGTAGTTTTGTTTCAGACTAAAACCCAAACTCACCATTTCTTTTGCCTGAGACTCCTCCTCCTGCTGTATCTGGAGTAACGACGGAGCTTGTTGACTGGTGGGTGTGGTCTGTGGCACCCATGGCAACGACCCCAGCTGTTGCTGAGTTGACCTCTGAACGTCTTGCTCTCGCTGCAGCCTCAATTGTCTCTGTTGGTGTTCCATTTGTTGTTTCCTCTGTAGTTCTTGTTGTTGTTCGATAAGCTGTGTTGTTGTTGTTGTTGTTGTTGTTGTTGAAGGTACATCTCGTGCTTTCTTTGCTGTTCTTTAGCTGCAGACGTGGAGGATGGGAGGGAGAGGGAAAAGAGGGAGATAAGTACTAGTATATAGTACAACATATTGCCAAACTAGATTAAAGAGAGGGAGATAAGTACTAGTATATAGCACAACATATTGCCAAACTAGATTAAAGAGAGGGAGATAAGTACTAGTATATAGTACAACATATTGCCAAACTAGATTAAAGAGAGGGAGATAAGTACTAGTATATAGCACAACATATTGCCAAACTAGATTAAAGAGAGGGAGATAAGTACTAGTATATAGTACAACATATTGCCAAACTAGATTAAAGAGAGGGAGATAAGTACTAGTATATAGTACAACATATTGCCAAACTGTCGACGTCCATCTTCGCTGATAACCCACGAATAGTTTGCTCATTGTATGTATAATCTTAGCCGTGAAAAGTTCTTATGCAAAATTTCATTCAGCTGAACGGCATCCTAAAGGAAAGCCTCTGTATGTATCCGTGTGGTTAGTGGAAGTATAATTATACCAAGTCTCAGTTTCTCCTGTTCTTCGGCTTTCTTCTTCTCCTCCTCCCTCCTCATCTGCTCCAGCCTCGCCCTCTCCTGCTCCTTCCTCATCTTCTCCTGCTGCCTCGTCAGCTCCGCCCGCAGCTGCTCTTTCCGCGCCCTCTCTTCCTCCTCCCTCCTCAGTTGCTCCTGCCGCACTCTCTCCTGCTGCTCGCGCTTCATCTGTTCCTGTCTCTCCCGTTCTTGCTCCAGGACGCGCTTTTTCGCCTCCTCTTCATCTCTCTGCTTCCTGGCCAGCTCAGCTGCCACTTGTCTCTGTCGTTCTTCTTCTGCCCTCTTTCTGCACATCACATACACACATTTTTCGCACACACACACACACACATGGGCGCACATTATACACACACAAATTTACAGACGACAATCTTTTCTTACTCTCACTAAAAAAATCAATTGCTGGGACTATTAATACGTACGTACGTATGTAAAGAAATAAGGGAAGAGAGTTAGAGAACATGTACCGTTCTTCAGACTCCCTCCGCATCTTTTCCTCTCTCTCCTCTTCAATCCTCCTCACTTTTTCCTCGGGTTTCTGTAGCGGCAGAAAACATTAGCGTCGTCATGGAAGCGGAACATAATTATGATGTCACAACTTTAAACTCCCACAATACGCCTTTCTTCACTAGAGGCTATCGTGACCGTAAAACTCAAATATCATTCTCTGTTTTGACACTAAATACCGTTGAAGCAACCACCCCCCATTTGGTTGTTGTATCGAACCACAAAGATTGTGTGTGTGTGTGTGTGGGGGGGAGGGTAGTGTGCATGCGCAGAACGACCAAGTACCTTTTGTTGCTGGATAAGCTGGGTGTTGGCGGTGATTACAGAAGAGCTGGGCGGAGGTGGACGTGTCAGGGGCGTCTCCCACAGGCTTTCTCCGCCCGTTATGTCAGGCCACTGTTCTTCCTTCGCAGCAGCTGGGAGCGGCTGCTGGTTCACCCGGCGCTGTTGTTGCTGCAACAACTCTTGTTGTTGCATTTGCTGTTGTTGTTGTTGTTGTTGTTGTTTATGTTGCATTTGTTGTTGGAGGATGAACTGTTGTTGGAAGAGGCGCTGCCAGAAGGGTTCCTCGGGTCGTATTGGGGGCGGGGCATGGCTTGTTGGTTGGAACGGAATCCGTCCCCAGATCCTGATCATCTGACCTGTATTATATATACAGCACTTGTTTCAGATTCGGGGGGGTAAAGGATTATTAGCCTCAGAACCCAGGGTTTCCCACACATACTGTGAATTGTGCAGGTATATGCATACTACCCAGTTAATCACATGCAGTAGTGCACACAACTATTCCACATAACAGGGAGGCCTGGGTTTTGAGGTTTGTACGGACCTAGAGGAAGCATCAGAGCGTCGCAGGATCTCTTGATCATCAGTTCCATGGTAAAGTAGCCGGCGTTGAACCACTCTCGCATGTCAGTAGCTGGGAATGGTCCTGATAGCAGGTGGGAGGGAGGGAGGGAGGAGAAGAAACATGGGAGGAGGGAGGGATAAGGAAAATACTAACATTTGTTGCATGCAGGAAAATCGCATGCAACTGAGTCCATGCAACAAGCTGTATATACATGTAGACACATACATACAGACGAAACCCTTTACATGAGAAGAACTGAAAACACAATCTGCACTGTTTGCAAATGTGTTCCTACAGGTACTACTGTACTTAATTCTTGGGATAGAAGTGTAACTTACGAATATTTTACATACGTGTGATTGAGGATCGCCAAAACTGTGTATTAGCCGTTTTGAAAAACACAGACGAACCTTGTGTTTCGCCCTGGGGATCTTTGTAGAACCACTTGTTGAGCTCTTCGGGGCCGACCGAGGTGGAGGTGGGGCCAGGGAGGGAAGAGGAGGAGGAGGGTGGGGTGGGTTTCTGGGGTGGGGCAGCAGGAGAGGGCGTGGCATGGGCAGAGGAAGGAGTGAGGACAGAGGAAGTGGTGGGGGGAGGAGGCTGGGGAATTGGTCCAGGGGATGGCGTCATTTCTTCTTCAGTATACAGCAGAGCTTCAGTTGCCTGAAAACCACAAAGATTTACAAAATTGTTTTGATGTTCAGGTTACAAAACAGTTCACAATATGAGGCAAAAAAACACCACGGGACGGCGCGATGGGGCAATGCAACATAATATTGTGAAGACTGTTGACCGAACTCCAAAATTACTTTCTTGCAATGCACCCTGTACCATTGAGTATCTGAATACATTTGGATACGTATGAATAATGTATATAAGTGCATATATTTAGAGTAAACATACCGACTCAGATTGTGAATATGAAAGAATCCAAACCTTTTCGATTCTCCTCATTTGGTCGTCCTCGACCAAATGAGGAGAAAACAGTCGCTCCTTTCCCCTGTCATGTGACACTCCGTGGGAGATCACGTGATTGTCACGTGACATCACCACGTCTCCGCTGGCCAGGTGGGCGGTCGGCCCGATAACAGAGGGCGGAGTTTCGGCAGGGGTCGCAGAGGTCACCGGAGGAGGAAGAGAAACAGCAGAGAGAGTCAAAGGGCGAACGACGTGTCTAGACGACATGGCAGAGGAGGAGGAGAGGGGGAGGGGGTGAGTTGCAAGTGGAAACACACTCGCAGCGACGGGATGGCTGCCGAGAGAGTGTGACTTGTGAGGATGGGGACGGTGGGAGGAGGAGTCTGTGAGGGGGGAGGGGTGTGGGGATGCGACGAGATGTTCATCGCTCATTTTCAGCACCAGACCTTCTCTGTTAGTCGTGGCATGGCTCTGTGAGTAAGAAACGATCATCCAGCTACGTATGTACATGAAGGTGATGCCAAGAGAAAAAAGATGCAGGAGCTCTGGACAGCTGTATCGGGCTTGTTGGCCCTCATCAGCAGAGCATACCGCATACACATGTATGTATCAAGGTGACATTGTTCACCCACACATCTTAATTCTAGCCCATAACTTGAGTGCTATAATAATAAATAAAAAAAACTTAACATTGTACGCTCACCTCATTTTGAGCGGTGGTTTTCAGCTGTTTCTGTTGCCGAGTTGACTGGTTATCCACCACTGAGGTCTCACCTTCCACAGACTGTTTGTTAGTCGACTGGGAGGAAGCAGGTTTGCTGTCATCCACTACTGCTGCCCTAGACTGTAATACAGTACATATGTACAACATATACATACATACATACGCAACAGTTGTATAATACAGTAGATATGTACAATATATACATGCATACGCAATAGTTGTACCATAATCCTCTTAGACTGTAATACATTAGGACCATTTACCACCATCCCCGAGGCAGCAAGTGCATGGAATATCCACGTGCATATAATTTATAAGCCAAGGGTTTTTGCGTTGTAAAGTTCTGGCGTAAAGGGCCCCATTAATGGCTTCTATTCGCCGTGCCAATTTCAATCTATCAATCTGTGTGCGCATGAAAACAGTGCCATGGGCACGAGTTACTTGTAGCTATCACATGCAAGGGTGCATTAATTAGAGTCACACACATCAACTTCAGATTTCTGGAGTATTGAAGATGCTAATTTTAACCTTTTCCCCACTGGAGGTGAAGGTCCCCGTGGAGTCAAATGTCCCGACACTGGTGGTGGTCATCATGTCGTCTCTGGCCCACTCAGGCAGACTGGCCGGGTGGCCCCACCTCCCAGAACCCGTCTGACCAGTTTGACCAGTCGGTGTTGCCGCGGGATCCTTCTTACCCCAGGCATTGCGAGGTGGCACACCAGTAGCTTCAGGTGGAAACAAGAAACAATTAGACAATCCCATCAAAATTTTACCCACATTGCTGTTTTACCCACAGAAAATTTTGAAGGCATTGGTCTTACCCATACAAAATTATGATGACATTTTAAAAATTTTGCTCATGAAAGCCGGGCACTTTATTCTGTTATAATGCCCATATGTACCTCTTACATTGTAGGTAACAACCATAAGTACACACACATATGCTGCACCAACTGCTACACCAACCAGGACAGGACCTTTTCAGAATGGGGCTTTACTATTGAAAGATTGAGGACACCTTGTAATCAGGACATGCCCCAGTATCTACATGTGTCGTCATGACTGGACAATATAGATTCAGGACGCACCGGGACTGGGCAGTGGCTGCTGTTGCCGTTGGTTACCCCAGCCGGGGGCGGGCTCATCGTCGGGTGTCGTAGAACTTCTCCAATTACCGTCTCTCAGAGCACGTGACGCTCCTCCACGACCTTGGGTTCGTATTGTAAATGTGTATATAAGGTGTCCTCATACATTATGTAATATCATACTAATACTATGTACATCAGACTTTAAAAAGTTATGTATCAAGGCTTTACTGCAAGTCTGCTTTCGTTTGTCAACTGGGTATGTATTGTATATGTACCTCGTCCTTCTGGATTCCAGACGTCGATTTCTCCTCCTCCTCCTGCTACCCCTCCTCCCCCTCTCCCTCCTCCTCGGTAGTAATACCCTCCCCCTCTCCCTCCTTCTCCTACAACCCCACTTCCCACTCCTCCTCCTCCTCCTCCTCCTCCATAATCATCTCCACTGTAACTAGAGCTTCGATGATACTCACCTCTCCCCCTACCTAAAAGGAGAGGGAGAGAGAGAGATAAATTTTTACGAAATTGCATTAAATCTTTGGGGCCGAATATAAATAAACTGGGTGTAAAAAGTATAGTATGTACAAGTACATACTGTTGCTTCCTTGGGGAACCAAATCTCTTAACACCCTACATTTTAGCAACTTCAGTAGATTATAATGACACACTTTGCTTAACACAAATTTTCCCAAGGGGGGAGTGTGGAAGCTTGCAAAAAAACAGCTACATGTACCACTATATGTGATACAGCTACATATATACCACTGTGCACCACGACTTAGCCAGTCCTCGAGTATGCCAGCAGTTTCTTTTCTAAGAAGTATTATAAGCCACCGTTCTCTTTCTTAGCCCTCCTCTCTCTCTCTTAACATACCCATGTGCTGATCAATTTACATACTGTAGTACATGTTGGAGTTGGCAAATGGTTACTAACCTCTTCCCCTGCCTCTATAGTAACCCCCTCTTCCCCTCCCTCCTCCATACACAGTCTCACTGTTCATTCCACCTGATAGTGCAACCTGGTCAGAGAGGAAAATTGAGAACAGACACAATACTATGTTTTTTAGACGTAACACAAAAAATTATTCACCAAACAAAAAATTCCTCTTATTTTATGCGTTTGAACCTCTCTAATCTGGAAGAGAAGAAAGTGTCCATTATAGCGAGGTGTCCTTATTTCAGTGGTTAAATTGCATGCAAGAAATGTTCTTGGGGAAACAAAAAGGTCCTTATAACAGAAGCGTGCTCATTTCAGGGGTTAAATTGTATGCAAGAACTGTTGTATTTGGGAAGGAAAGAAAAGGCGCCAATATTAGCGAAGTGTCCTCATTTGGGCGTCCTCTCCACTGTAGACACAATCACACAACCACACCCCCCGAGTGGTGAGATACAAGGGAACACACATGCCCAACCTGTTCTTCCTCAGTCAGAGGCATGAAACTAAGTGGCATCGCCAGTCGTAGTTTGTGAGTGGAGACAGATTTGGAACGTCGTCAGGCCTGCCCGTGTCCTCCGAAAATAATAGCAGGAGCTCCTCTTTCCCGTAGCGATGCGTCGCTAGCGGAAACTTCTTCCCCGATGGGGCAGTTGGTGTGGGAAGCTGTTTTGGAGGAGAAACGAAAGAGTTGTAGGACTGAGAGTGCTTGAGGGGGGAGTGATGGTGGGTCCCCCCGGGCTCAGCGGTTCCCCCAGTTTTGGCCCCCGAGGGAGATTTAGTATTGCCTCCTCCACTGGAGAGAGTACGGAGCCTGTGGAGAGAGAAGACAACAAAGTAGTGTAAACAGACAAATTGTCTGGGAAGTTTTTCTTCTCTAAGTAGAAGCTATATGCTAAACCTACACATCCACCCCCTCCCCGTTAGGTTATGGTGTGCATCTATTAGAGCCCCACGCAAGTCACTCCCGTTTCTCTCCGTTTGTGTCTCACCACTCGGGTCCAAAGTTCATTGTGTCAGCCATTTCGCTTTCCGAAGCTGCGAATTTTCGGCAAAAATAGAGAGATATATCGCCAGCAAAGCTACCAAAGAGCCTCGTCTGAAAGAGTTCAGTAGTACGTGCGCGTCGGTGGTGGAAATTGAATCGCGATCTAATTAAACGAAACCCCGAGTTCGATATTTCTGGAGTAGGAAATGAGTTTGTAAACAGTTTGGAGAGCGCAAATTGGGTTCATCGCGTATCGAGAAGAGATCAGAGAAGCTTGAACGGTCTAGCCGGAAAACGATGGCGCTGGTGGAGGAAAAGCTACCGGGGGTCTCGAAAGGTGAGCGAGTTGTTTCGCCTGCGTCGTTGGTTTGCCGTAGCTACTAGCTTGTGTAGCTAAGCGATCGACCTGGTTCTCCGCTGTGTTTTTATTGTCACTCTACGAGTGAGTAGAGTAGTATAAGGGACAAGGTTGCGGTGTTTTTGCACGTGTTTTAGCGGTAATAGGCTGGTTGCTAGCAGGGCTCGGCAGTTTTGTGTAGCCTATAGATTACACCCTAATTGCAGATAATTGATCGGATAATTACTAGCTAAACGCGCTGTGGGTCAAGTGTGAACCTTTATAACCCGTTTGCAGACGTGTGCGCGTGTAAGTTACAGCGCGCCTTCAAGCCCTGTGACCTACTGCTATGTAGATGCTTGCTTAGTGATGCAATTTGTCAATTTGCCAAAGTATTGCATGTCACAGAAGTGATGTGTATGGTGGTCTCACCATGTGAGTGTAGTACTATGGTGGCTCTATGGATGTGTGTGGTTTCAAGGACACCGTGTGTGCGAGTACAAAATTGTGGTCAAGATATACACCACGCAACGTGTGATGTAACGACTGAACTAGTCAATTTGGAATTTTGTAGGCTTGTAGATTCTCCAGCCTTCGTAGACTTTGTTTGCCATCACTTAGCAACCCGATTTATCTGTAAAATGGGCGTGGCTCCAATGAATGGTGGTCATGGCAACAAATTAGTTACAGATCTTTGAAAAGGAGCGTGTTTGGACATGTCATGTACAGACCCTAATTAATTAAGTTGTACTACAAAACTACATGTCGGTGTTTCAATTTCCCCTCGTGACCCACCAAGGATGTACTCTTTACAGACCCTTTGTCCAATTTAAGAAGACTGATTCGATAAGGAGCGTGACAAACACTATTTCTTGGATCGAGCCCGTGCGGTGATGAGCTAGCTACAAGCACTCGCACAAGAAAACAAGGCGTTGTACAAGCTAACCTGTTGTGGTTAGACAGAACGGCCACATTCTTCAGCACCACAGTTACCTCTTTCTCTCCCCCTCTGTCTTTTCCCTTTTCTCACGAATTCCCCCCTCCCTCTTTTCCCTCCCTCTCTCCCTCTCCCTCCCTCTCTCCCTCTCTCCCTCCCTCCCTCCCTCCCTCTCTCTCCGTCTCAGTGAAAGGGGAGTTTCAAGTAAGAGAGGACAGTGCCCTGGCCCGCAGACTCCAAGATGAAGAATGTAAGTTGGGCGTGTGAAAAACGCCGTAGATAAAGAAAAGGAGGGATTGAACTATTGTTTCTTGGTGGCTACAGATGGTTTATGGTGCAGGTAGAGTTACCACGTAGCATTCTGGTGTTACTATAGTTGCCAATGTAGCATGCAGGTACAGTATATCTTAAATAAAAGTCAGTGGAAATTTACATATTATAGTGGAACTCTTCTCTAAGGACACCTCTGTAATAAGGAAGCCTTTTCTTTCTCCAAGAATAGTTTCTTGCATGCAATTCAACCCCTGAAATAAGACACCTCAATTCATGTGTCCCATTGGCGCACTGCGTATACAGTTACCAATACATCATTTATCGTCCAGCTAAAGTTACACATCTGATGTGTTGGCCAGCAAGCCATGAAATATGGACACTGTGGTAACACCACTACACATACACATAAACTTGGATCCAACCTTTTACTATAACTAACCTTGGAGTTAACGGAGCACACCTAAACTATGTGGGTGTGTGTGTGTGTGTGTGTTTTGAGCATAATATCGTACTAGTGGCAGTATATACTCCGCCAGAGGGAGTGTTTGGCACTGATGTTATGGCTGGTACACAGTAAGATGTAGCCACCACTGGCTACCGAAATTGGTAACAGGTGTAACCCACACCTTTCCCGATAACCAACCCACGTACTATGTATGTTACTATGTGTACCAGTGTAATAAGGTGTTTGCATGATGTTGTGGTGGTGGATGTACCATATTAACGCATGGCAACCCACGACACATATTATTATGCAGAATGTTAATTTAATAGGCTCAGAGTACTGTATTTGGTTGTTGCCATGTTGTGGTTGTGCGATATCTGTTGTATTTACTTGTGGCTTTAGGCTGTATACCAAGTGTGCCATTTGAAAAGAAACACTTTGCATTATGTGGATATGAGCTTTTGCAAGGTGGTGCCAAATTGTTGTAGCACTTTAGAACATGGGTTTTGAAGATCATTGTGTGCTGCAATAGACCTCTTTGACAAGAGCTGTGGTACATGTGAGTCTGTTGTTGGCTTGCTATTTGTTGGTTGTGCAGAAACACTCTTTCACTCATATAATAGTAGCCCTTTGAAACGTGTGTATATACATATAGTAGTCCTTTGAAACGAGCCCTCACGTGTACAACTTTGCTTGTGGTGCAAAATTGTTAGCGAACAAATTTCTTTTCAAAGAGGCCCTTAGTGAAACATGGAGCCCGCATTATATCACGATGGAGCCCTTTCAAGTGGGGTCTTAGTGCGTTAGTGTACATGTGTGTGTGGTGTTGGCATGTTGCTGGCGTACTCAGGAGTAATGTGTTCTGTGGAACCTCTCTAATCCGGACACCAATTGGACAGAAGAAAGTGTCTATATTAGTGAGGTGTCCTGAGCATTATACAGTGGAACCCCTCTAATCCAGACACCAATGGGACAGAAGAAAGGGGTTCCACTGTACTTCATGTGCACGTACAGAGAACTTATAAGTATTCACTTGCCTTTTTTGCGAGGTGCGTGTCTATGGATGCAGTCCCGATAGGAATAGCTGGACTTTGCCCCAAGGGAGTTTGCAATCAAAACTGTATTTGGTCGTCGCCGCGTGAGATTTCGTAAACACCTGTGTATATGCCCGTTGTGTTTGTTCCTGCTTAGCGATGTATCTTTTATCTCTCTTCTCTCTTTCTGTTTTCCCCCTCACCCCCTCCTTTTCTTTCTTCCCTGTCTTTTCCTCTCCCTCCCTGCCTCTCCCCCTACTCTATCTTCTTTCTCTTAAACGGAATGCGGCAGTATATCCGGGCTAAATTTAGAAATTGTTTCTATACTAAAAACGGAAACGTAATTGCATTCTTGCACTGGGTCAGTTCTATCTTTAGTAACATTTCTAAATTTAGTCCTTATGTACTACTGACACATTCTCTCTTTCTTCCCTATCTCTCTCGTCATATACACAGTCGAGGGTCATTTCAGTATGAACGTACAAGAGCGTCAGATGGCCAGAAACGACGTGTCCATGGCCAAGGACCTCCAGAAAGAAGAAATTCTCGATTTCAGACAGCAAGAAGTGAGGCGGAGGGAGGAGCTGCGACAGAGGCAAGTGTACAACATTTAGTTCTACACACACACACATTCCCTTTAAACGTGCATTCTGGGGCAGCTCTTCTTTTTTCCTTGGGACAAAAAAGGAGCTGTCCTGGGTGTAGTTGACTTGTTTGTTGTGCCTTTGCCCTTATACCACGTAATTGACACATGCACAATTTAGCAACACTACCAAGCCGATGTAGTATGGAACTTATACGTATATGTATTACCCTGAAATTGAACTCTGTCATTTTTCTCATGTTCTCAGAGAGTTGGAGGATCAAAGACATGCAGAAGAAGTGGCTCAAAAATTGAGAGAAGTTAGTCGATTACTTTTAGCCACCAAATATTTTGGCAGATATAAAATGTGGCAATTTTGAGCAATGATGAATTACGGCCAAACTTTGGTTCTTTTCCATACAAATCATAGACAATTGAATAACCGAAGTGGGCGGAGCTAGGATTAGACTAGACAATAGAATACGAAAAACATGTGCCTTTGTGAGGAAAACAGTGATGTAATGATGACCCAAACGTTCCAACATTGTATGGTGCATTATATGTGTGTGGTTGACGTGACGACCAACCCATTGCCGTATATAATACTGTACATAGGAGGAGGAGATAAAAGAAGCTCTGAGAATGCAAGATGAGATGGTGGCTCGGGAACTTGCTGAAAAGGAGAGAAAACGGTGCGTTGAGCTCAACGTAGAGAAATACTGTCTAACTCAGTGGGTCATACGCTTTGCCCAAAGTGTTGTTTTAATATACGTACAAGTTTTCTAGTTTGTCCCAATTTTGCACTACTGTCATTCACCAGTACAGCGGAACCTCCAAAGAAGGGACACTATGGGGCCAACGATTTTGTCCCTTGGTAGAGAGGTCGTCCCTATCTCAGAGGTCAAATAATACACTAAAGTATTAGCATTGAGTTTAAAGAGAGGTCGTCCCTTATCGAAGGTTCCAGAGAATATGCACTGAACCGTATGGGGTTATTTGGGCATGTTGTTTTCATTCTTGTCTTAGTTTGGAGAAGAATCGAGAGCAGGAGAGGGGAGATGCCCGACTGGCGAGACAGGCCAGCGAGCGAGAGGCAAGACTGATTGGGGAGAAGAAGAGGAGAGAGGAAGAGCTGTCACAGAGAGAGGCTCAGCGGATAGCCGAGAGGGACAGGTTTGCTCCTAGAATGACGTGTGAATCCCGCACACATTTGCATACACTGTCATTGATACTGTAGTAAGGATGCTTTCGTTCTGCATTCTTCGGCTATTGTTATTCAGGATGGTTGGTTGGCCTGTCCTTCCCTCCACTTGCTTGCTAAAAGTACGAAAGTTTAGGCCAGCTCTCCAGAAGTACACATGATTATGCACAAATAGGGTGGCCTAAACCTTTCGTACTTTTAGCCGGCAAGTTGGGGGGAAGGATAAACCAACCAACCATCCTGAATAGCCTCACTATAGCTGGAGTGTGCAGTGTGATAGTAGAAAATAGGGTGGCCTAAACTTTTCGTACTTTTAGCAAGCAAGTGGAGAGAATGACAGGTCAACCAACCATCCTGAATAGCCTCACTATAGCTGGAGTGTGCAGTGTGATAGTAGAAAATAGGGTGGCCTAAACTTTTCGTACTTTTAGCAAGCAAGTGGAGAGAATGACAGGTCAACCAACCATCCTGAATAGCCTCACTATAGCTGGAGTGTGCAGTGTGATAGTAGAAAATAGGGTGGCCTAAACTTTTCGTACTTTTAGCAGGCAAGTGGAGAAGAGGACAGGCCAACCAACCATCCTGAATCCCTCTATAATCGCTGGAGTGTGCAGTGTGATAGTAGAAAATAGGGTGGCCTAAACGTTTCTGTTTTAGCAGGCAAGTGGAGAGGACAGGTCAACCAACCACCCTGAATCCCTCTATAATAGCTGGAGTGTGCAGTGCATCATTTTGCCTGACTGTAGAAAATAGGTTACGTTAAATTCTTGTCTTGTAGTATCTTTCACTTCTCACAGGCGTTCGGGATCCCCCTCTCCGCCTCCCCCCTACCCCAGTGTGGCTGGTGGGTATGAGTTCCCTGTGGCTGAAGGCGATGAAGAGGAAGAAGAAGAGGATGAGGGAGAAAGGGTAATGGACGAGACGGAGAGAGTGGCTCTGCAGGAGGCCGAGGACGAACGAATGGCGAGGGAGTGGGAGGAGAAGGAGAAGAAGAGGCTACTTCTCGAGGTACGGTATATACAGTGGAACCCCTATAATCCAGACACAAAATGAAGGAAGCGTCTATAGTAGTAAGGTGTCCTTATTTCGGAGCAAGAAATGTAACAAAGGTGTCCTCATTTCAAGGATGTCCTTAGAGACGAGTCCTCATTTCAAGGATGTCCTTAGAGACGTGTCCTCATTTCAGGGGTGTATATACTTAGAGAGGAGTAACTTATAGTGAAAGGTCGTAAACTCCTGTGAATTTCCATTCACACAAGTTTTTTTACTGCGATTGTCTTCAAACTGCGAAACTCTCATGTTGTGTAATATTATAGAGTGGTGACTTCGTCTGCTTTATGTGATTTTTTCCTCTTATGTAGAAACAACGCCGAGAACGAGAGGACATTGTAAGTATATACTCCTGCTGTTGTTTGTTGTTGTTTACTGCTGGTTGTTTGTTGTTTGTTTACTGGTGGTTGTTTGTTTGTTGTTTTCATCAGGAGATAGCCAGGAAGCTGCAGAGACAGGAGAGCCAGGGACGAGAGTTGGGCGAGGAAGACGAGGTATATACCTACATATGTCAGTATGTATGTCAGTATGGAAGAATGAGAGTAGATACGTACTGAAGTATGTGAGTATGGAATTATGGGTGAATGTAATTTTGAGAACTGGTGCATGAAGACACTGAATTATGGGTATGGGAGTATGGAACAAATTGAGAAGGTGTGTAAACTTTGAGAAATGGTGAGTGGAGTGGAAGTACTGAAGAAAGTTGGAGATGGCAGCGTATATACTGGGATTGTGAAGTATAGGAGACTCAAAAATGGTATATATATATACAAAGTAGGCAAGGCCAGCAGGGATCAAACTAAGGCACAAAGGTAAAGTCCACAACACGTCAACAGCCGTGTTTTGTTCTTGCAGAGAATAAAAAGAGAACAGGAAGACGTCGTAAGTGTTGCGTTGCGTGTAACACTTTCAGTTTCCTTGTTTTTTCTCACATCGTGACAAACACAGCTGTAATTGAGCACGCAACACTCTGGCAAATAGTATTCGACGTGAACGTTTTCCTTTTTTCTTCTGTCAGTATATACAGTTTCTCAAGTACAGTTGCCAGGTGCATGCATGGTGCGCTAGAAATGAAGTATTCGCGATTTAATAAAACCGTGAAATTCATATTTTATTTCAAAATTTTTTTTTTATGAGATTTTGTAGTCAACATTGGTAATACAGTCTCTCTAAAATAGTTGCCAGGCACGTGTGTTGTGTGGTAGAACTGAAGTATTAGTTATTTAATGACACCATGATATTCATGAAAGTTGCTTGTCGTAAAACCTTTGTTATAGTGATGTTTTCTATTCGACATTGGCGTAATAGAGATATGCCAAGGAGCTCCAGAGGCAGGAGTTGGAGAGAGAAAAGAGACGACGCAGAGAGGCCGAAGCGAGGAAACAACAAGTCCTGTCTTCTTCTGGAGACGGGGGAAGGCTTGTTGACTATCAGGATGGCACGGAAAATGACTTGGTACGGTTAACATTTGTAATACGTAGAACCTCCGAACAAGGGACACTGTATATATATGAGGCCGGCGATTTTGTCCCTTGTAGAGAGGTTTTCCCTTATAAGGATTTTCTGTCTTTTCATCACAGCAACTGGCAAAGAAGCTGCAGCTGGAAGAGATAGCTGCACAGAGGAAGAGGAGAAGAGAGGTCGAGTTGAGGCGAGCTCAGCAGCAACAACAACGCCGGGGAGGAGGGAGAGAGGGAGGGAGGGGAGAAGGAAGAGAGGACATGAGGGAAGTAGAGATGCGACAGGCAGAGCAGCCGCAGCAGCATGGAGGAAGAGGAGGAGATTTTAGAGAGGAAGAAAGAGGGGTAATAAGAGAGGGAGGGAGAGAGGTGGCGAGGAGTGGGGGGACTAGAGAAGGGCCGCCTGTCACACAATCACTCCGGCAGCCAGTGGGCGGTGGTCACCTCACCAGCAGGAGTCCAGACAGACATCAGTCTCCACGCCGTGACCCAGACCCCTCTCAATCTCGTCAGTTTTTCCACCTTTCTTGTATATAGCGTTGCTCTATAAGGCTTGCAATACATAGGGAGAGCCTGGATACGATTCAGCACTAGCACAGTAAGCTCTAGCATGACAACATGCCCTTGCAAAACTGGTTAAATGGCATCCAGATTACATATCCTAGGCTCCCTCTTGCTTGCTATATATGGTATTGTTTGATACATTGATGCGTAATATTATGACACTGTTATACACTGCAGTGCCAGCCAGTTTTGAAAGTGATACACCTGGAAACCCGCCTCCTCAAGGACACCCATTTAACCCCGTAAGCACTGTATTATCTCCGTTAACCCCTTTAGTACTCTGTGTAATCATTCACACGTCCACAGGTCAGTTCGTACATGCCAGCTCAGGCAGGTGTGGCGGTCAAGACGACTACGTCTCCAGGACGACGAATCCAAATAGTGCCCACCAACAACTCGCCACCGCCGCAGCAACCACAGCAGACAGCAGGAGGGAGCCCCATGGCCTACAGGAGACATCCCGTGAACCAGGGAGCTCGGAAGAAAGCCACATCAAGAATGTCAACTCAGGTCTAAGCCTGTGCTACATCCTCACACACTCGCAAAACAACTGTCGCCGAAATTTTTTATGAAGCTATATGTACATATATGCTACTGTGAACTTGTGACTCATTCCATAATCTTGTATGATAGCCCGAAGATATGTCTATTTTTCGCCTAATAATTTATGATACGGACGCATGCGCATGTGAGTATATACGTGCCGCGTAGCGTGCGCATGCGCATTGCGCTGAAAGGGGCTGGGCTCAAAAAGTTTTGCGATATCGATTTTCCGTCCATGGCAGAAACGGTGCCACTCCACGTCTCTGCGCTCTATATAGGACTCGTTTTATGGACCGCTGACTGTTCCCTCAGTTCCAGTAAGTTGGAATAAACTGTAGAGGGCCGGCCTGCCATTTTGCACCATCACGAGATCCACCCCTTTTTCCCTGCTCGCTCTCTCTCCCCTTGCTGAGCAAAGCTTCCTTGTTTCTCTGCAGGTGGAGATCGGGACTTTAGTTGCAGTCAGTTGAATTCTCCGTCCTACGGAGCTCTAGTTTTCAACGGAGCCGAGGTGCCCGTCTATCAGCAGCCGAGTTGGCGGGAAAATGACACCGTCACCATCGTGTGCGCCCAGGGTTACCGTCTCTTTGGCTCGTCTAACACGTCCCTCGGAACGCAAAGGAACATGACTTGCAATGCTCCAGATGGTGGTGGAAGCGGTAGTGGGAATAGCAACAGCACAACAACGTCGACAGGTGACGGTCGTTGGAGCGAAAACCCGGAGGATTTCAGATGTTCTAGTGAGTCTTTGAAACGAAGGGTGGAGGGGTAAAGTTAATATTACTGCCTAAAATGTCCTCTTCTAATGATAGTGAAATTGAACCCACTTTGGTCGACTCTCTGCATGTACACACAAATACACTAATGCACTAAGCAATGCCTCTTTTCTTTACGGCAGCCTCCCACAAGCTAGGTTTGGTATGTCTCGATCCACATTGTGATGGCAGTTTTATGTGTCTAAATAGTAGTTTGTGGGTTAGACCACTTTACCTCTCAACCCTGCAATAAAACTTTAGCTAAGCTTCGTCATTCCTTTTTCCACGTCAGAGGTAGACTGTGGAAGTCCGTATGCTGTAACATATGGATCGGTTTCATTCAACGACACTGGGCTTTTCTCCACCGCCGAGTATAGCTGTGATCCAGGCTATCAGCTCACTGGGGGAGCGACATACAGTGTCTGCTGGTGGAACAGTACATGGTGGCCAGACACAATAGTCTGCACTCCCATACGTACGTTTAGAACGGTATAATTATAGCTACTGAGAGTGTCTCAAGTTGTGATGAAAGAATGGCCACCCAAACAAGTTGATTCCAAAGCCTGTATAGTTGCTGTAGCTCAAAGCAAAATGCCCACTCGTGCTGATCAAGTAAACAATTATTGAAAGCTACTGGCACAAGAAGGGGAATAGCATTCTTTTGCTTTGACATCATTCATCCCCCCTTCACTCACACACACACAGCACAAGTCACAGAATTCTTTTGCATTATCATCCCCCCCTCCTCCCTCACACACACTACCCAAGTCACAGTGTGTTCAGACCCACCAACCATCCCCAATGGTGCCCGGACCTGGACAGCAGGGGAACCAGCTCCAGTGGGAACCACTGTTGACTATGCCTGTGACTCCGGCCATGAGCTAGATGGAACAGCAGTCATAACATGCGACGTCAATGGGAACTGGACCTCTCCACCAACCTGCAGTGGTGCATACATACTCTCTTCCTTGTCCCTTTTATTGAGGTGTCAGGGTGACACAAGAGTTGACTTTAGATTGGTCCACTGGGACATTATTCTCACTCCCCTTCATTTTTCCATTACCCACTGCAGCAAAACACATTGCTGACTATTAACGAATTAACGAAAGAGAAGGCGGGCCCTATCTACGTATATAAGAACAACAAAAGCCTATATATCACTTAGTTTGATACACTTACCTTTTGCTATCATAGGGCAGCCTTACCACATTTTCGTAACTGGCACACAAGAGAGACTTGCAGTCTATTTTCAATTTTTGTGTAGCTAGAGTCTTAAATACTGTGAATGTATTAGTGTGTGTTCTCCCTCCACAGCCTCGGCTGTCCTATCATCAACTGAGATATACATTGTTGAGGGTGCAGGAGCAGCCTTTCTCGTCCTCATCCTCTCGGTTGCACTGTGCATTGTCTCCTGTCTTGTCTGCAGGATAAAGTGAGATTCACCTCACTACTTTACCATTGATCAGTAGACTTTACCACTGGTCCATGTTTAGTCCATTAGAGCCTTTGTATGCAACTTTATACCTGCTAGTTTTACTCGTCGTATGTGGATGACTATTTTTTTGGATTTATTTCTCTGAAACACAGCTACATACAACACACCCTGCAAGTTCTCAGCCTCTGCATAAAACTGTCTTCATTAAACGTTTAATCAATGTCCCATACAGCTGTGATCTACTTTGTTCTAGGATAAAGCAGAGACAATATATTGCAGACGAGGAGACGCTGGCTAAAAGTGGAGCCTTCACTCTCTCAAACCCTCTAGTCAAAGATGAAGGTGAGTAATGGCCGCTATATTTTTTCCCACTGGTTGAAAACATTTTTACCACAGATGCTGCCGGAAATCCCCTATACTTGACTCCTGACGAACTGAATGAGTTTGAACAACAGCAATGATGCCTCTTATACACAGATACTCTGCTCTAAGTATAGGACAATTTTACATGCATCCTGTTTTTGCAGCATGTTTACGCGCATGCAAGAAGGCGGAGCTCATGCGCACGACCGCGTGCTGTGCGCTAAATAGAATTATACACACGCGCTGCTGCCGTGCAATAGCCTTGTTCCCAGACTAATCTGGCGTTGGAATATGGATCTTTTTGGCGATCTACCACCGCCTTCAGAAATTCAAGGGAAGAAAAAGAAGACAGACGAAGGTATAGGTCAATCTGCAAAGTCCCTGTGCTAGCTTAGGTTTCCATCTACCAGCCGCCACGTCGGATCTCCCGCCGCCGGAGGAGAGCGCCGTTGTTGCTGCCGGAGCTGTAGGACAAAAGAGGAGCTCACGTGATACCCTCGACTCCAACGGTCCAGCCCCAAAAGTGAAGAAATTCTCAGGTATATACAGTGGAACCTCTCTCCAAGGACACCCCTGAAATGAGGACACCTCTCTTGGCTTTTCATTTCAACTCCTGAAATAAGGACATCTCACTAATGTGGACACTTCCCTCTGTCCCATTTGTGTCTGGATTAGAAATGTTCCAATGATCATGAATAGAGTGTTATTTTGGAGAAAGAAATGATGTTCTATTAGAGAGGTGTCCTAGATAGGGGTTCCACCTATCCTCTCCACGAAATTTCCCACATTTCAGGAACAAGAATTTCATGTGTACAATACACAGGTGGGTATAGGTTGAAGGGGTACATAGGAGAGAGGAGAGGGGAGAGGGAAGACATGCAGGATGCCCACACCATCATCGATGATTTTACTCCTCACTTCACCTCCCTTCCCAACAACATGTGAGAAGAAACACCAGCACACGTGTTCAGCAGGAGAAATTTCAAAGTAGAAAAAGCAAAGCAGTCTCTACCAACTGAGCTACCAAGGCAGCTCAGCTGGTAGGCATGCGTACCAAGTTTCATCTCCATGCGTGGTACCGTTAGCGAGTTTGAGGAGTGAAGAAAGAAAAGCGCGTGTGTTTCAAGGGGAATGGAGTACCCAGCCTTTCTGTCAGTGAGTTGTGGGGGCCACAAGCACAACACACACACAACAAAACGTATAATAATGTTCAGTGAGTCCAACGACTTTTCTAGTGTCTGCACACATGTTACAAACACACAACACAAAGCATGTCTCAACAACTTGGTAACGAGGTAGAAAGGCAAGGCAAGGCAAACGAGTCAACTACACACCCTGGACATATGTAAAACAGTAGTTCAGTGATGTTTCACGTTTCTAGTTGGTGCATATGCTATCTTACGTACTTACGTGGCAGTCTAGCAGCCAGTGTTTCTGCAGATAATCTGCATGAGACCTACAAAATGACAGCTGTAAGGCGTATTTTTTGTTTGAATCACTCCCAGATCCAGGGTTGCCTATTACGGGGTGTTTGATGGACACGCTGGCAGCAGAGCCTCCACTTACACCGCGGAACACCTTCACCTCAACATAAAGACACACATTCCTAAAGGTCTCCTCTTTCTCGTCCTTCTCTCTCTGTCTGGGTTCACAATATACGTCGCACGGTGCAACAGGTGTCGTATTGTGAACCAAGCCTCAGTGTCACCTATCTACTACTGCATGGAACTTCAAATGTATGGCTATGATGGGTCTCTGTGAACCAAGCCTCAGTGTCACCTATCTACTACTGCATGGAGCTTCAAATGTATGGCTATGATGGGTCTATGTGAACCAAGCCTCAGTGTCACCTATCTACTACTGCATGGAGCTTCAAATGTATGGCTATGATGGGTCTCTGCAACATATTGCACTGCAACAGAAATTCTATGCAAGCAGCTGGTGCCTCACCCACCAGTAAAGATGGGTATAATATAGTGGTTCCAGTGTGTGTGGCAGCATCATAGCCATACATTTGAAGTTGCATGCACCTTTTTCTCAAGTTCCGTTGTTTTTCAAGGCCTCAATTCAGTGTGTAATGTACGTACACACACGTGCAGGTAGTGTGCAGAATCTTGACAGAGAGGTGAAGAAATGTCTGTTGGAATCTTTCAAAAGGACTGACGAAGAATTTCTGAAGAAAGCAGCTGATGCCTCACCCACCTGGAAAGATGGGTATATATGACATATAGTAGTTACAGTGTTTGTCCCAATCCCATGTGTCCCTGAATCATTAACGAGCTAACATGAGTTTGAATTACATAGAGCATTATGGTACAGACACGACATTCTAAATACAATGGGACCTACAAAGAAGGGACAAGTGTCTTTTGTGGAGAGGTCGTCCCTATCTCAGAGGGTCCCTTATCAGAGGTCCCACTGTACAGTATTATAAATGCGGAAAAATCTGGTATGACTGTGGGCTCGCTTCACTTGTCAATTAAAATGTGATATTGCGAAAGACACGATACATCCATTTTTCTGTCTCTGACTGCAGGTCAACAGTGGCAGCTCTACTGGTGTTGGAGATACTCTGTACTCTGCCAATCTCGGAGACAGCAAAGGCCGTCCTGTGTCGGAGCTCCACCGACGGAAAACGGACCATCATCCCACTCACCAAGGACCACAACCCCATCAATGTACTGCCTTTTGAGAATTGCATTAGTGGTGCCATATTTTCTGAAAATCGTACAATGCATGCACACTTGTACCTACATATGTTGCAGTACCCAGACAGGACAGCATGAGCCCTGTAAGGGCGAATGCTGTCCTGTCTGGGTACTGCAACAGATTTGTTGGATATCCCTAGGCAAATGACATGTATGAACCCTGCTTGCACATGTAGGATTGTATAGGCTGATAAAACCCCCAGTACCTAGCTTCATACATGTCGGTTGCCTAAGGATGGCTTTAACAAAGTTATGCCCCTCCCAAAAGCCTCGCTACTTCATGTTTTTAGTCACGAACTCAGTGCATAGTACGCCACTAAGAACCAACCCACACAAAAGGATATTCATCAAATTGGGCATTGGTTAACTTAACATTTGTTGCCCTTAAGTTGGCAGTAGTGATATCTATTTTCTGTGGAAAATGAGTCTGCTACTGTGTATATATATTGCCTTTTAGTTTGAAGAGAGGAGGAGGATCGAGAAAGCTGGAGGTACAGTGAGGTACTGTGTGTATTGATCACTATAGGTATTGTATTTGCCACCAAGAAATTCAGAGAGTGTGTGTTATGAGGTGTGTGGTTAGACTTTCTCTCTTCCCCCTTCTTCCTCTCTCCCTCTTCCTCTCCTTCCTCTCCCCCTCTTCCTCTCCCCTCTTCCTCTCTCCCTCTTTCTCTCTCCTCTACACCTCTTTCTCTCTCTCCCTCTTTTCTCTCTATCTCTTTTTCTCAACATCGTCCTCTTTTCTCTATTTCCCTCTCTTGTCTTCTCCTCTCCATTTTCTCGACAGGGAAGGTAGAGTGATGGGAATAGTTGAAGTGTCACGTTCCATTGGAGACGGTCGATTCAAACGTTGTGGCATCATCTCTGTTCCCGATGTACTTCGATGTCACCTCACTCACAATGACAGGTCAGTTCAGTGGGAGAGTTTTTTAGTGAAAAAATCTCAATGACAACCACAGTTTTTGGTAGAGAAATACTTTGCAGTATATATGCATGTCAAATGTTACTAAAGATAGAACAACACAATAGGGGCACAGTGAAAGAATTCTATTAAGTTCCGTTTTTAGTAATATTTCTAAATTTAGACCCTATATACAACTGCCACATTCCCTTTTAAAGTTACAGACAGTAATGTATGTACCATTGACCTGCAGATACGATGTAATTTTTGCTGTCCCTTCATAATGTATGCACACTTCTACTGCTGTAATTCCCAGTGTTCTCGCGGAACATGTTATTGGTAGATTCATCTTGGTGGCGTGCGACGGTCTGTGGAAGGTGTTTTCAACCGACGAGGCAGCTGCCTTTGTGACTTCAGTTCTGGAGGTGAGTTTTTTGTGACGTTGGGCACATGATCAGCTGATGATAAGTCAGTTCTGTTCTGCAGGACCCCACCATTCAACTTCCTGATGGTACGTTTTATTTTACAGTTGAATCTCTGAATAAAGAATAAAGGACACACTTGGCCATTAAAAACTATCCTTGCCTTGTACAAAGGTGTCCTTTATATAAGGGTTAACCAAAAGGATTGATCCAGTTGTTCCGGAACCGGTTTTTCTGTCAGTTTCGGTACACTTTTGCAGCAGGAATTTAGGTTAGAGGATAGGAGGCAAATTCACCAATCAAGAATTTTTGCAGAAATAAATTACTTCATTATGACTTAATGTATTATATCATTGGCGTATTTTGTGTTGTTTGCGTCTGCTTGTATTGATGTTGACGACACATACCGTAGATCTTTTTTTACCACTCTATTGCAGCTACTGAAGCCGAGACTAACTTTTGAATCAACACGACCTCTGACCCTGCGAGAAGTCCGCTACGAGGAGGCGTGTAACAGGATCGCCGTGGAAGCGGTCAAACGAGGCTGCACTGACAACGTGTCCGTCATGATTATTGACATTCAGAAGCCTCTGAACACCACTTCTTCTATCAATTGACATTAGGAACTTTTCTCTCGTGAGACTCTCACATAATTTCTCCCTTTCTTCTTGGTTTTTTCCTGTTTAGTGTTGCTGCTGCTGCTGCTGCTGAATATACAAACACACATCGCGCGCTTGATTTGTGCGCATGCGTGGTACGCCCAGAACGCTGGCTTATGCGCATGCGCAATGCCGGCAGTTCTACCACCACCCGGTACCCCGGGGAAGCTGAAGAGCGCAGACGGTTAGTGCGATGTCGTCAAGCGGAGAAACGGTGCGGCTGCACGAGCAACTACGCGCCGTGTGGAAGAGCGGCAGCGGGGGAGCCGGCGATGGCCGCGCTGCGGTCCGTGGCTTTTTACGGCACGGCGCTCGCGGCGACAACGAGGTTGCAGAGCGCTGGTTCGTGATCCTGGGACACTCATTCTTTTACACCATCCACTGCGACTCTCCCGAGTTTAGCGGAGCTCTGCTCGCAGACATATTTGGGGCCGTAACCGCGTCTGCGGACGCTGAGAAGTCGATTGAAGATTTCTTCTTCAACTCCCCCGCAGAATCGTCCGTCGTCCAGGTAAAACTAGTAACTAAGAGCTACGTATTATGCCTACTACCGTTGATAGCAAGAGTTTTTCGTTAGCATACAACAATGTGCAGATAATAAACATTGCAGCATGCAAGAAAGTGTTCAGCTCTTGTTATAGGTAATAGCAGAGTTTTGAGTGGAGGTAAAGAGGATTCATGGGCTCTGCATCGTGTGTAGTACTTTAACCATGACACCAAACAGGCATCTAAGAGCTAGCTACCAGCCAACCAAATCACCACGAATCTATTCGTATTTGTATGTCTATCATGGTAGAGGAAGACGGGCGTACGTCACGGTATTTCATGACAGTCGGATACCTACCTCTGGCCAAGCCAGTCTACTCATCCATACCCCTCAAAGCATAGCTTTGGTTGTCCAGGGACCGAGAATTTACTTAGTTCCCCAGACCATTAGTTGATGCAAAGACCCACAGAATGCAGCCTATACTGAGGCCTTGGCCCGGAGCCCATGTTGCTAATTAGGAAAGGCTTTATGCTAGCCAGTCACCGAGGAGAGTTATGCATGGTGAAAGGTTATCATGGCACTCGGGTCTTCCTACGCTTTCCCGTGGACTTGAGCTCATGTGTGCAATCTTTACTGGACCTAGGGAAGTGATGCCCGGTTTATAGCACGCTGAGATTGCACTCCCGCTTTTCAACTTTGCCGGTTTGTCTGTGTTGTGAGTGAGTATGTAATGTAGCTAGCAGCACTATAGTTTACTTGAGGCTACATGTGTGTTTGTAGCTAAACACGGGAATTAGCGCAGTGCACAAATCTCTATCGTGTCATTATGCCTTTTATCAGAAATTTGGCAAGTGGTGGTGTGTGTATAAGACTGAGTGGGGACCACCAGCTTTTGCCTGTGGGAGTTCTACTGCACTAGACTTCCAGTCACTATGCCTGAGTTTGAACTCTGACATAAGTGGATTCTCTTTCTAATAAATATTTTTACGTGGGAAAGTGTAAAACTTTCTCTCTTGGTAGCGGTTTGACGGCACCATAAAGTAAATCACTAAACTAGAGCACCCGAGTAAGAAAGTGACCTTAGATAGGTGTCCCTCATTGCAAGAGGTTCCACTGTGTTCCATCCACCCTACATAGTCCACTGAGAGCTGTGCTGGTGTCCAATTGTATAAAGAGGTGTCCTTTTTTCAGAGGTTTAAGTATTAGCAACCAGAGCAAAATTAAGAGTCTCCATCCACCCTACATAGTCCACTGAGAGCTGTGCTGGTGTCCAATTGTATAAAGAGGTGTCCTTTTTTCAGAGGTTTAAGTATTAGCAACCAGAGCAAAATTAAGAGTCTCCATCCACCCTACATAGTCCACTGAGAGCTGTGCTGGTGTCCAATTGTATAAAGAGGTGTCCTTTTTTCAGAGGTTTAAGTATTAGCAACCAGAGCAAATAAGAGTCTCCATCACACCCTACATAGTCCACTGAGAGCTTTGCTGGTTCAATTGTATAAAGAGGTTCCTTTTTTTTTCAGAGGTTTAAGTATTAGCAACCAGAGCAAAATTAAGAGTCTCCATCCACCCTACATAGTCCACTGAGAGCTGTGCTGGTGTCCAATTGTATAAAGAGGTGTCCTTTTTTCAGAGGTTTAAGTATTAGCAACCAGAGCAAAATTAAGAGTCTCCATCCACCCTACATAGTCCACTGAGAGCTGTGCTGGTGTCCAATGTATATAGGTGTCCTTTTTCAGAGGTTTAAGTATTAGCAACCAGAGCAAAATAAGAGTCTCCATCCACCTACATAGTCACTGAGAGCTGTGCTGGGTCCAATTGTATAAAGAGGTGTCCTTTTTTCAGAGGTTTAAAGTATAGCAACCAGAGCAAATTAAGAGTCTCCATCCACCCTACATAGTCCACTGAGAGCTGTGTGGTGTCCAATTGTATAAAGAGGTGTCCTTTTTTCAGAGGTTTAAGTATTAGCAACCAGAGCAAAATTAAGAGTCTCCATCCACCCTACATAGTCCACTGAGAGCTGTGCTGGTGTCCAATTGTATAAAGAGGTGTCCTTTTTTCAGAGGTTTAAGTATTAGCAACCAGAGCAAAATTAAGAGTCTCCATCCACCCTACATAGTCCACTGAGAGCTGTGCTGGTGTCCAATTGTATAAAGAGGTGTCCTTTTTTCAGAGGTTTAAGTGTATTAGCAACCAGAGCGAAACAGTGCCCTTATTGAGAGTCTCCACTACTTATTCCATCATCCCTAGTCCCACGCTATTCACCTGAGGGCTACTCTGGTATCAGGGGTTGAGGTCCTACTGTGTCCAGAGACGGTGGAGGAGCAGGAGATGTGGCTGGACAAACTGCAGACTGTTGGGTTAGTCCACATTCGGTGACAAACCGTTATATTATTGATCTGCAATATTCAGTGGAACCCCTCTAATCTCGACTACAGTGGGACGGAAGATTTAAAGGGCATACAATGAAGCCCTCTGTCTCTGGGACAAAAAACCTAGTGGTGTTAGTAAAGCGCCCATATTTTACAGGAGTTAATGCAAGAATTGTTCTCGGACAAAAAGAGAGATTAGATAGGTTTTCTCATTTCAGGGGTGTCTTAGAGAGGGGTTCCACCTCGCAGAGGATTGTTATACTAGCTGGGTTGTGTTAAAAGTGTTTAAATTAACCACAGGCTCAGCGTTTCAAAGACTGAGACACATGCACTAACAACTGGAAGTAACGCTTACGAGATGGATCAGTTTTGCTGACGGTTTGTTTTCA
>CASHTH010003849.1:0-19084 GCA_030341885.1 Geodia barretti | reverse complement strand
ATATATAGAGAGTCACGACTCTCTGATAGCTCATGTGGCCACACAGGAATACCCAGGTGTAGCTGCACACTCTAGATTACATACAATTATGAGTAGCAGTTAACTCTTGTAGGCCACAATGAACTGTGGTGTGCTGATAGATATTCATTATACCTGTTTGCAGAGCACACAGGTTGCCTTGGAGCTAGCCTGCTGGTCAGTGAAACTCTCGTACAATGATCACCTGTCTTGGGAGCAGGAGCAACATGTTTACTGCTATAAGGGTAGCTAACTTTCTACACTAATTACAGGGTTTGCTCTCGTCAGCATATCCAGCTGTGTCAGCAGTTCATCCGCTTCAGAGCTGCTTTCAAGGGTTATCCAACTAGGACTCGTCCTTTCTCCCTCGTTGACTGTTTCGTCACGCGTGCGAAGCCATGCTTCAGATGCGTGGCAGCGAGTATACTCGCAGTGAGCTGTTCTCCTGTGTTGGTTGGTTACAGTGGCATAAGAGGTGCCAGGAGTGTCACAGGATTTCCACATCGCGCTCTATCCGGAGGTGTTAGGGAGGATAGCGTGCACCTGATTCTATAACATCAATGCCATAAAGGGCCGGGGCGACACAACGGAAAAGTAGTGGAGAAAATGCCCTAAAAAACTCACACAAACGTTCCCCCATGGTCCATGGACACTTGCTGTGCGTCACGGCAATCTGTGAGACGGTGAGTATGAACACTTAGCTACTGCTGGGGGTTGTGCACAATAAGCCTAAACAGCTATGTAGCGGTAGTACTATAGGCCAACGCACACAGATGCACACCAAGCACTAATCTCGCTATCCACACTCTTGGAGGTGGCTAACACGGCATCGTCCCCAGTAGCTCGAGCTATAGAGCGCACTTTACCGGCCAGCGACCTAGCGGACTCAATCAGCTTATCATCTGCGACACCCTGCGATTTGTTTCATATAATAATTATTATTATACACACCTCACTCCAGGACTCCGTCAACGCCCTGATCGCAAGTGGTGGCGGATCTAGACAGAACTCCAGAAAGTGTACATCGGCGCGCTTTGCGCCCGAAAATGTTTAGCGGCAACGCCCAATTTTTGGTGTGGTGGTGGTGGATTATCATATCACACAATGATTATACACGCAGCACGCATGCGTATAAATTATGAGATTACGCGTGTGACATTTTGAAGTGCATGGTTACACACAAATAGAGTCAAGATGAAAGTCACTAAAGTGCAAACCCTCGGCGAAGTAGCTCGCAGAGAGTCTGACACGGGCTAGCTACAGTAGTAGATAGTCGATACACGCCATTCGTAGTGACTTCTTGTGCCTTCAAGATAGACAGAGCAAGCGGACCCGGTAGAGTAGTAGCCTGTGCTAATATAAGCGCATGCGCATTATTCCGCCCGCAATAAAATGGCGACTATCCGGCATTAGCCATACAATGCTGTGAAGCGCTCTAGCTTTGCAACGGAGCATTTTCAGAGAAAACCCCACAAATTTTCTGACCTTCATCGCCCGTTGGGTAGATGGTATCGTTTCTGGGACGAACAGACATTCGAGAGGTGAGATGTAGAGTAACAGACACACACACACCCAACTACAGTACCCTCGCAGCGCATGCGCGCCGAGGGTAGTTTCTTGAGAGAGGAGATGTAGCGGTGTATCCTGAGAGCAGGTCCAGTCTTGAGTACTGAGGGTGAGGTCACTCCTACAGTCAGGTCCATTACTCTCATTCCTAAAATTTGAGTAGTTTTAAGGCTGGCCACCCAAAAGTAACTTGAGACACCCATTGTGAATTCTGCAGAGACAATGGTGCAACTCTGGGCACACTACAAGTAAACCTGAAAATAAACATTGGCTTATGCTCATTTCATGCTTTTTTAGTGCAGCATAAGTGTATAACCAGTGTGATGATAAATTATACACACAAACAGAGTCAAGATAAGGAGAAGTGTTTCTTGAGAGAGGAGATGTAGCGGTGTATCCTGAGAGCAGGTCCTGTCTTGAGGTCCATCAACTTCACCATCATCTGAGGATCCAGAGACAGCAGAGTCTCTCCATCCACCAACTGATGAGAGGGAGGGAGAGGGAGAGGGAGAAAGAAGATGAAGAATGAGGATATTACAATAACAAACACTGCACACATATTCAAGGGTATATACATTTGGGATCCACCCATAAAAGGCTGTACTATGAATTTCTGCGTGGGACAGTTTTATAGTTTTTGTGTATTACACAGCAGAACAAAGCTTCCTGATGTATATTAAGATGTTGGCTCACATGTTCCACAAAGACGTCCTTGAACCCAGAGCAGTGGGGAATCCCTGCAATAAACTGCCCCACCTCTGCCACGCCCCACTCTGTTGGGTGACCCCACCCACTCTCGCAAACCACACACCCTTCGTCACCCTCTCCAACAACTGGCATTTCGGTCGTCCTACCCACAACCTTGCTTCGAGTCCTCTTAGCTGGTGGAAGAGACAGACCACCATCCTCAGGTACAGACCATACATCACCAACACCCACTCTACAATCAGCGAGGACTTCTCTCCTTTTAGCCGAGGGTCTTGCGTTAGTGTCTGAAACTCCATCATTGTCAGGAGAAAAATATTCTTCGCTCACTAGTCTCCTCACTCGAGTTATTTTCCGTCTACTCCTCCGCAGAGACTCGGGGGTTGATTTACGAGCGGTGTGGGGCGTGTGCACAATGCTAGCAAGTCCTGCTGTGTCGTGGGTAGTCGGTCGAGGTTCTGTCTGCGTACCTACGCCCACTATCGAAACTTCGGCGACATTCGAAGACGGCAGTACACCAGTAGTCAGGCTATTGCCTGATTCGTGCACCGAAGACATTGCCACGGCCACTATCTCAGAAGACACTTTTTGTTCAGCAGATGGTGACGAAGGACCGGTAGCAACTGTTGATGAAGACTGTCCCCAAGACGCTAGCGATGAAGAAGCAGGAACCGAATTGACAAGTGAGACTGTCACTTCCCACGCAGCGGGAGGACCGTCTGTCATATTGTCATGATGATGATGATGTGAAATATCGGGAAGTGAAGAGCAGGTAGCTACTGATTGTGAAGCAAGCAGTGCAAGGTTCTGGGCAGCCTCGCTGGCCTCGACCTGGTCCGAATCCATTCCAAAGTACCCGGAATGAGACACGATGACCTCTGAACCCGGATGTTCCTCGATTAGCGGAGGAATTTCAAATTCCCCGTCGCTCACCACGCTTTGTTCTTCGTACACCGAGTAAGGCGACTGTGGCTGTTTTTCGCTCTGTTTCGACGACTTTCGCCCCTTACCCCTCCCCCGCGGTCGCTGCTGGAGTGGTGCCTCAGACGTCAGACCAGACGTTCCGGACTCCAAGACTTGAACTTCGACCTCTTGCGATTCGTGGAGGTGGAGGTCGGAGGTCAAATGAGCGTCGCTGGAGTGAGAGAGAGGGAGGGGAGACAGAAGAACTTCTTCTTCCTCCTCCTCCTCAGGTTCCAGTATCTCGAGACTCTGTGCAAATCTCTCTGAAAATACACAAACAAGTATTTTGTTCAGGAGCGCAAGTCTTCGTTCAGGAAGTGCAACTACAGTACAACTATAAGCATGCATTATGATGGTACGTATTTCAATGACAGAGTCCACTAGGGTTTTAGTTGAATCAGGGAAGCAAGGGGATTAAACTACTTTTTAACCAACCCCCTCCCATCCTTTGAAAAAAAAAAGAGCTGTCCTGGGTGTAGTTGACTTGTTTGTTGTGCCTTTGCCTTTCTACCTCGTACCTGACACAGCGCATTTAGCACGTCGCACGTGTTACACATGGGACTGAATACGTGATAAGACGACAATCAATTCCCTCTCCCTCCCTCATTCCCTCCTCCTTTCCTCTCTCTGCGAGACGACAGACACGGGACCCCCAGCTAGTCTCCTCCAACACGCTTCCTGGCTAGAATTCTTGTGACTCACCAAACGGATGACAGAGGAGACAGGGGGCAGAGGGAGGGTGGGCTGAGACAAAGTTCTCGCAGCACTGGAGGAGGGAGATGTGATTGTAGAGCTGGATCCAGAACTCTGACAGCTTCCCCGGGGCAGGGATGGAGTGGGAGGACACGATCACGTCTCCTCTCTTTGCCACTATCAGAGGACCTGAGGGAACGGGGAGAGAGAGGAGAGGGCATGGAAAAGTGAGAGGGGCGTAAAATTATTGCTGTAAAATCCTTTTTCTCGCAGCACCCAGTTATAGTGGTTCTGCAAAAAAAAAATCACGAAATGTTCTTGCTGCAAAACTTTCACCCCTGTGGTAGGCCAGCTAGTTTGCAACACACACATGCAGACTGTTGACTGTTCCTGCCTACACGACAACACAGGTTTACAGCTCAGATGCTCAAAAGGCAACCATAGCGAGAACGACGAATCCTGCCAGTTGGGCATCGTACCATACACACCAGAAATCGTAGAAAAGCAAAGCAAACGATCCTATTCTTCCTCTAAGAAAACATAGTTTCATCGTGTGTCATTGCCTTAGAGATGTATGGTCAAAGTACCCTACACCAACTACAATAATTACACACCTGCGGCAGTCGGTAGTTTGTTCAGAGCCTCTTCGGGGTTAACGCAGAAATCCACGAGCAGCTGGATGATGTTTCTCATGGCGTCGGCGAGGTGGGAGGGGCCGAGTGAGATGGGGAGGGAGGAGAGGAGAAGGGTCTCGTCAAAGAGAGGACTCGGCCTGCAACAAGCGTTGAAGTAGACCTTCGTACTATAGCCAAGAGCTGTGTCAAGAGAAAGAGGGGATTCCTTTACTGGTACGAACTCACAAAAATTTAGCCATTTGCAAAACCTTTTCACGTTTGTAATTGAGTGTGACCCAGCACAATCATGTCTTTCAAATTCAGAGGGGATTATATATATAGTACAAAAACCATTCAACACAAGCAACCAAGATAAAGAATTCCTGCAATATTTGTTTACAGATGCACATAATAAAAAACAACACTGCAAACAACTGTGGTATATTGTCCTACTGCTCCCTAATGACTGACTATAAAAGAAGAAGAAAGCAGCGGAGGGGAGGAAAGGGGCTCACCGGCTAGCAGTGTCTTCCCCACAGGGTTCGCAGGGTCGGTGAGAATGACCTCAGCCTCGGTCGGAGTGCACCCGTCAAACGCTCTCGACGGAGGCACCTTCCCAAACGGATGACCCAACACATCTGTAGAGAGAGAGGGAGGGGGAGGAGAAATAGAATTGGGGAGGTACAATAGAAACCACAAGTTGTTATAATTATACTTGCAAGGAAAGTGAGCATACTAAGTCATCTGAATACCTCATTTTCCAATCTACCACAAATCTATACTAACATTTCACTTTTAGTTGTATGGGCATAATGCAGGATAACCTGCGTCATCTCTTAAGTACTACTATACTTAGTGATACATAGATGCATATGTATGTAGTACATACGTACATTCCAAGTAGAGAGGTCTGGTAACTGACACCATTAGATTCTGTACGTGAGGATTGGTCACTCCGTCTGGTCTATCCCTCAGTGTGGCTAGCGGACACTCTTCTACCAGTCTGTATGAGAAACAAAAAAAATTTCTTGAAGTTTGAACATAGAAGTGGCTGGCCCCGATAAACGCAAAGACACACGACTGGAGGAAATGAGACAAGTTGTAGGTTTGTTTGCGTGTCTCTCAGTCCTGGCAGGGTAGCCAGGTCCCTAAAATGTCTGCACACTCCCTATTCCTCCCTCTCTACGCCTCACGGAGAGAGAAACAGAGAGAGAGAGAGGGGATAGGGAGTACTCTGAGCGCAAGGATGGAGTCATCATTGAGACACACAGACAACTACACACCAGCGAAACAGTTTACTGGCTGCACTTGATGACTGCCACAATTCCGTATTAGTTCCCGCTCACTATCATATAAACAGACTACTATTCCTAAGTGTGTCGTGTGTGAAAATCCGCAAGACAAAATTTTGAAGTGCAAAAGTTACGAAGAGGGAAAACCCCCCAAAATTTACTTGAAAACATACATACTTGTGAAGAAGTTTGCCTCTGTAAGCGGGTGCCCCCTTTTTCTTGGGGGATTTTGGTGGGGGAACCGAGAGGGGGGTCGTCTCGACGATTTCCACTGTGGCCCCCTCGGTGAACACCTCGCTCTCGTCTGTAATGATGACGTCACTGTTTGGGGGAATCCCACTAGTGGTGGGCGTGGCAGATGTGGGTGTGGCCACATATTCTATATGGGAAGCTGCAGAGAAATAAACATCTTGCTAATATGAAGCTGCATGGGAGCGAAAAATAGGCAATAATAAAATGTTTGGAAACTGCAGAAAAATTCGCTTCAGAAGAGACAGAAGCAGAGCAACAAATATAGCGGTTTCAGAAGAGGCAAAGAAAAATTTTAGAGCCTGAAGGAAGATACTTACCTGAGAAGACATCATCCAATGGTTGCAAATCAAATCCGGGTGAGTAAACTTCCTGCAAAAAAAATCAACGAAAAACTGTTTCAACACACCCACTCACATTGCAAGAAGCAATAACACAAACAACAAACAGCAAATGTAAAGAGGAAGAAGGAAGAGATTGGGTTTGGGCGTACTTGTGAATAGGTGCTCTTTCGAGGTCGACCGGCGTACGAACTCGGCTTGCGATCGTGCGCCATCCCCGTGGCCAGGAATCTCTCCCAGACCTTCTGCACTCCACTGACAGATACTTTCAGCTCCTTGGCAATGTCCTTGCTCAATCTTCCACTCTTGCGCATGGAGATTATCCGCTTGCGTAGCTCGATCGGGAATTTCACGCAGAGGGGACGCGGTTTAGTTCCGTTTGCGGGGACTTCTACGGTCGAAACGACGTCTGCGTCCGTGATTGCCAACGTCGACGCTTGCGGAACGGATTCGTAAGCCTCGCGCAGGTCGAAAACGGCTGCGTCACCGCTCGCGGTCGAAACGGCACTCTCAGGGTTAACCGGTAAATTTTCGCTGGACGAGCTCGAAGTTTGGTTGAGAGCCGCGGTTTCTCCTGCAGCAACCCCGCCCTCTGGACCACCAACGCCCCTTGCGGACTGCCCCGATCCAGCCAGAATGCTCTGCCCGACCTGAGCTATAGCGGCGGCTAGCAGCTGTGCGACATTTTCCGAGTTTACCCCTCCGCTCCCGCCTGTCAGCTGCGCGTTCTCCTCGCCCGCCAGTTCCAGCAGGCTCCGCAGGATTGCGTTGTTGCTGGCGTCACTTTCCGCCGACATTTCCTCGCTGCGGCCACCGTCTGTTCGACTTAGAACGAGTTCCGGCCTGGAAAAGAGGCGACGGGTTGGAAAAGGCGCGCGAAGAGGTCTTCGCAGAAATCCAGCGACAAACAGGTAAAACTCCGTCTCTTTGGTCGACAAAGGTTAAAAATGGCGGATCGTGAGTGATCACGTGGGCGCACGCGATAAAAAGGCCGCACATCAGCGCGCGCCGCTCTCAATTCTGAAGCGGTAAAAATCCGAGGCAGTATTTCGAGCCACAAAGGCACTGTTTTTTGCCCAAAACGACAGCCTTCTTGTCCACCAGATCCACACTGCTGCACCCGAAATAACTGAAGCACAGCTCCGTACCGCTCTCAATGTCCTTGCGTGCAAACAGGCACAGCCTCGGCACAATCGAGTCAATCCTGACGGGAATCATTGTTAGGTTGGGACTACAAGAGTGGTTAATGAAAACGGGTAACGTTCCCCGCATACGTGGCATCGATGGTTTGTAGTTAGCACTGGACCTTTACTCAAGTGCTCCTTGTACGTGACGATATAGCAGGGGTCACGTGGTGACAACTTTTCCAGCCTTCGTCTTTGCGTCGGATCTGGATATTATCTGGCCCACGTACTCACCCACGAACGTACCTCGTGCTATGAAATGAGTGCACCCCACTCCGTAGCCCTTGGACTTTGAATCCGTCTCGAACACCCTCAGTGTTGTGAGCCGTTGGTTTTGAGTCACGCGGTTCGGACATGTGGTGGCACAGCGGCACTTCGAGTTGCACTCGAACACCGGTTTAGACGCCGAGGCGAAGTATTCCACCTTTAGACGGCCGTCCGAGTCGTATGCCCACGAGCACATGCAGCTACACTCGAGGCTGGAGCAGTTTACCTCGTCGCGACAGATGCAGCCCTCGTAGATGCCGACCGTCGTCCCGGTGTCCAGCCGAACTCCGCGACCCGGTATGCACCGCTCGATGTGCTGGTAGCCTCTTCCCTCGGGATTTGCAGCAGCCATGACTCTGTTGTTCACTGAATCGAGTCTTTTTTGGCGTGTTCGGTCAAGTGTGAGTTTCGGGCAGAGCTCCTGCGCGTGCGTGCGCAAACGTAGCGCGCGAAATTGGCGGGAAAGCGCGGGGCCGGCCGAGGGAGAGTGAACACAGTCATGAAGCTTACGACTCCCCAGATCGTGTGGCACAGCAAGGAGCCAGTTTTCAGCGCGGATTTCCACCACTCCGGGGAGCTGTGGCGGCTGGCCACGGGTGGAGCCGACAAAGACATAAAGGTAGATTACCCAGTAACCCCTCCCACAGGGGTTAAATTTTGGCCCCCTCCCCGGGGTCTCTATTGTGTAGATATGGAAAGTGGTGAGGGAGGAGGGAGGGAAGGTGAAGATAGTGTTCATGTCCAGTCTGTCCAGACACTCGGGATCTGTCAACGTCGTCAGATTCTCACCCAATGGTATCACTCTTTATTGTCACGTGACAGTCACATGACATTTACTTTTGTTAGGTGAGCTTCTTGCGTCAGCTGGAGATGGTAAGTCACCCGTACATACAATCGCCCAAAACCTGTATTTCAAACCGGTTTCCCTTGTCAGACAATGTCGTGTGTCTGTGGAGATTGGGAGAGGGGGGCGGGGCCAGCAGCAACATTGCCACGGATACGACACTCGTAAACAAGGAAACGTGGAACGTCACGAAAATGTTGAGGTAAAAACAGAAAAATCCAATTGTATTCCCCAACTTTGTTGAAGTGCAGTAGAGAAAAGTTTGGGAATAGAGGTACTTAGGCTAGGGTAGACGTAAGGTATACAGCCGTAATTTTCTGGCTACAAATAAGAGTAGGATGATTTTACAGGATACTATCAAGTCATCGATACTAAAAATTGTCATTTTGCAAATGTTTCGGTCAAATTTATATCCCTAAAACATCAAAGCCTGCCAGTCCATTAAAACGTTGGAGCTCAATTTGGTGCTATAATGGTCAATAATAATATTTGGGTATCATCATTATACAGAGGCCATGTCGAAGATATCTATGATGCTTGCTGGTCTGCCAGTTCCAGCTACCTAGTGACAGGATCAGTTGACAACACTGCCATCATATGGGACATCAGCAAAGGTATACTATATGCCATAGACATTCCACTGCTATTTAGATCCCCTATATTGACAGAGGTTCTCCGAACTGATTATGTGAATCTGTCTATTTCATTGTGCGTTGCTCTGAGCTCATAATGATGTAATGTATAGTTCCCGGGAAGTGTAATAGGCCTCAACAAACAGTCTTTATTAGGCCTCTGTGGGTAGATCACGAAACAGTTACACATAAGGTCAGTAGTATTACGTATCGCCAACGCCAGAGTAATGAGTACTATAGTACAGCAATAAACTATTACAGATGAATACCTAGCTCTATTATGTAACAGAGTTCAATACGTGATTTAAGGGAACAAGGGGCGTGGTCAAGAGACTCATACGGCCTGAGGCATTGTTAAAGATTCTCTACCGTGCACTTTCACCTTGTTCGTCTAGACTACAAATTAATTGTTGTTATTATCACCGGTGCCAGCTAGCCGCACCCGACAACAATGCACAATGATTGTTCTCTTACAGGACAGTCTCTCTGTACACTGGCCGACAGCAAGCAGTACGTCCAGGGAGTGGCCTGGGATCCGATTGGTCAGTACCTAGCAACCCTTAGCAACGACAGGTATGTTTAAATTTCTCGTTTTTGTGTTGTGAGTGCTTAGCAACGGCGGGTATTATGGGATTGGAATTTGTTGCTGGCAAGACATCGGCCAAAGTCAGTCTGCCAATGTTCATCAGAGAGTCGGCAAAACTACAAAGTTTTTTGCAAGAGCTTGTCTCAATAGTATCCTGCACTTGCCATTATTTCAGATACCTGAGAGTGTATGCAGTCGAGCAGAAGTTCAAATGTGTCCATTCAGTCAGCAAGATGACTGTTCCAGAGAATCAGGTACTGAGTTGTCTGGGTGATCATGTGACTGTCACATGACTCCCATGTGACAGGAAAAGGGGGGCGGGGCCGGGAGACAGTTCAGGATGTGGATTGACGAATCTCTCTCATTCTTCTTCCGTCGCTTGACCTTCTCCCCCGACGGAAATCTTCTTGTTGTTCCAGGTCCGTTTGTTGTTGTTGTTGTTGTTTACTAATGCATGTATTGGATTCAAAAATTAGACCTCAGTGGATCAAACCTTGTGTTTATGCTGATATTTTATGCAGTAGTGTTTGTGTGTCTTGTTGTCTAGCTGGGAGATACGAGAACGGCGAAAAGACGACAAATATGACCTACATTTTCACCAAATCCAACCTTGCCAAGTGAGTAAATCAGGACACCTCAGATCAGGACGACATTCGCCGTGTCCTAATCTCTACTCCAGGCCAGCGGTGTGTCTACCTTGTCCTGAAAAGGCGACGGTTGTCGTAAAATTCTGTCCTAAACTGTTCAAACTGCGAGGAGACGCATCAGGTCAGACCACAGATCCTCAAATAACTGTGTTGAAAATAAAAAATTTTTTATTTCTTCTTCCAGAACATCACAAGAGCCTGTTCAGGTATGTGTGTGGATAGTGTTTCATTAAAATAAGCCCACCCAGCCGTCCGAATTGCGCAATTTTTTGTACGACAACACTATGCCACACTTCTCGACGATGCACATGCACACACATCGCTTTGAGCAGTTCAAAAAGTGTAAATATTCACTAGCCGAAAAATAGTTGCATTTTCGTTCTAAATTTTCCACAGCTCTATGAATTCACTCCCCGAAAAATGTGTTGAACTAGCATTCCAACTTTTCTCCACCTCATAACCTCGTGTTTTAATTTTCATTTCGCACTCCATTTTTTCGTGTTTTCATGTTTCTCTCTCAGTCTCCCATACCGGATGGTGTATGCAGTGGCCAGTCTCGATGCGGTACTCCTGTACGACACCCAGCAGACCACGCCCTTTGCTTACCTCTCTAACATACACTACAGTGGAATAACAGACCTGGCATGGTACGAAGAAACCCACATGTCATGTAGTACATCCCCACCGTTCTACTACGCATGTGACTATCGTGTATCCAATTTGTAGTCGTTTGTAGAAATAGCGTAGCATTGACGTATTAGCGTTGTTATAAGGTGTTGTGCAAGTGTGATTGATAGTACGTAGTGTGTAGGACATGTAGTTAGTTTGCAAATGTTGTTGGAATGTGTAGAGTACATCCATGTATGTATATACTACTAGTAGTCGTGTGCCAAACCATTAACAAACGCAGGTAGGGGTGTATTAACTTTACCCAAAGCAAAAGCACGTTTTTCTCGGAAGTGACTTCGATCTCCCCCTTTCCTAACTCCTCCTCCAACTGTATAGATCATGAAATAATAATAACTAGTAGTGTGTGCAAACATAACAAACGCAGGTAGGGGTATTAATTTCCCAAAGCAAAAGCACGTTTTTCTCGGAAGTGACTTCGATCTCCCCCTTTCCTAACTCCTCCTCCAACTGTAGTCGTTTGTAGAAATAGCGTAGCATTGACGTATTAGCGTTGTTGAAGCGTGTTGTGCAAGTGTGATTGGTAGTAGTGTGTAGGACATGTAGTTAGTTTGCAAATGTTGTTGGAATGTGTAGAGTATATAGATCCATGTATATATATATAATTATACTAGTAGTCGTGTGCCAAACCATTAACAAACGCAGGTAGAGGTGTATTAACTTTGCCCAAAGCAAAAACACGTTTTTCTCGGAAGTGACATGACTTATCCCCCCCTTTCCTCACTCCTCTTCCAACTGTGCCTGCAGGTCAGAAGATGGTCTCGTTCTCGTCATCACTTCCTCTGACGCCTATTGCTCCATCGTGACCTTTGAACCAACGGAGCTGGGTGTTGTCATGGCAACAGAAGACCTCCCCCAGTCGATGAAGAAAAGCAACGCCGTCTCGGAGACCAAAAAGAACGGAATTACACTTTTGAAAAGTCCCGTTGAAAGCGGCACGAAATCGGCCGGTAATGGCGACGCCATTGAAGAGGGAAAGGTGAACGAAACAGAAGCTTCGACAGAACCTGGCCGAGCTACAGAGAATCTAGAGATGTCAAGGCTTATGGGGGTAACCGTGAGGGAGGGAGGAGGGAGGTGAAAGGCAAGAGAAAGATCACAACCACACTAATAGAGGCCTTTTCCTCTCCCGCCTCAACCTCGTCCGACGAGAAGCCCCTGACACAATCAACCGATAGCACCTCCATCGCGACCGAAAAGACCCGACCACAGCCCGACAGTCGCTCGTCCTCGACATCACCAGGGCAACCGGCCACGGTAGAAACAAGATTGACAGGTCAAACCAGTTTTACCACAGCACGCCAGGCCGGTGGCGAAAAGGAAACCAGCAAGTCGCCAGAAAAGAAGCCCCGCAGAGTTCAGTTCCAGACTCTATCCCAAAATTCGAATTTGAGTTCTGAAAATGAATCTCAAACAGAGACACCTCCACTTTTTATACAGGAAGGGTCAAGTGACTTGAGACCAAAGTCATGTGACCCAGGCTCTGCCCACTCGAGTGCTAGTAGCAACGAAACTGAACTTATGGACGTCCAAACTGTTGAATGAACTGATGTTTTTAATATTAATGATTACAAGATTTCAAAATGATACGATAATGAACCACCATAGCGAGGAATGTGAAA
This sequence comes from Geodia barretti, assembly GCA_030341885.1. Lineage (NCBI taxonomy): Eukaryota > Metazoa > Porifera > Demospongiae > Tetractinellida > Geodiidae > Geodia > Geodia barretti. Next base: position 6,174 of record CASHTH010003849.1, on the reverse strand, counting down.
CGGTAAAATTATCATTGAACCACATAAATAATTGATTTTTATATGCCAATTGGTCCAAATTTATTGCCAAAAGGGTATTTTTGTCCCTTACTCGTTGCCAGGGGTAACAAAGTTCAAGCGGAGGTCGTGCTGTTGATCCAGACCGAGATAGCAGTCACTGATGAGGTAGAGGGTATAAATCTTCCGGCTCGGCTCCTCTGGTGCCGGGAAGGCGAGGGTTGTGACCGTCTTGGCGCGAATGTAGCCTAGCCTCTTCAGAGCCAGCAGTTCTCCACTGTCGACTTCTCCAATTAGTACCCACCATCCCTCGTCCTTCGACTTCGGGTACTTTGGGGCATACGCTCTCGTGTCATGACTCTGCATAGCAACATGTTAACAAATTACAGTGGAACCTTGTAATTCAGACACCAACGGGACTAAAGAAAGTGTCTGAATTGCTCAGGTGACCAAAGTAAATGTCCTTTCAGATATTAGTAGTAAGGTGTCTTTAGAGAGGGGTTCCTTGGTATGGGAGTTTACTCATTGACTATATCGTCATCGTACCTTCCTGTGGGAGTTTCTTGTTATCTGCACGACGACCACACAATCTTTTGCCATGCCCACATCAACCCACCTTTGACCTCTAACCATGCCCCCTTCACCTGCCCTTCCCACTCCCTGTATGGCGCCCGACGAGTCTCGTCCACTGCTATCATCAGGAGACCTTAGCTTCCACGTGACACTCAAGGCAGGCAGCTTCGAGATTACTTCTGTCAACTAATGTATATACAATATGGCAGCATCATCAGTCACACCAGTTCAACTTCCAGCTTCATACCGTACAGCAGGATAATTTCATAAAATTTCTGAACTTCAGACCACCCCTATCACATTTGCGCTGCACTCTCAGGATATCGTAGAAGTATAAAGGATGCCTATCCCCTCCCTCACTTGCTCACTAAAGTACCGTAAACTTAGGCCATCCCTAGTTTGTGCAGTCACATTCGCACACACAGTGATTGCAATACACCTAAGTTCTAAGCCAGTGTTGAGAGAGAGAGAGAGAGAGTAAGTCAATTCTACCTTTCTGAGGTCCTGTCGAGGTAAACTTCGACCGAGCGCCTTTGTCACAAATCCCTCATCAACCTCGGCCGCCAACTGAAGTTCTGCCAGCGTCAGTATCTCCTTTAACCCTTTCCCCACTAGAACCCTCGACTGCGACAACGCCTCGTTCAGTTGATCCACGTGGCGTTCCTCGACGTGAGGCAAGGTCAGGAGGGAGCTGTCCGACGACCATCTTCCCTGAATACACATCTGAACTAGGGTCATGATTCGTGAGGGTGGCTGCCAGCCATCCCTCGCTTGCTGCTACGTCTATCATTGCCTGGGATGAGTTGGAGAAAGAAGTGAAGGAGAGAGACATTCCAGAATTTAGTATACACAATACTTAGAGCAACTTTGTTCATGCAGTGAAGTAGCTGGCATCTTCAAAAGTCCACACAAGAAATACAGGTACATATAGTATACACTCATACATATATACATTGAGGTCTGTTACACTTGAGTCTTGAGTTAAAGCAAAAGATGGTTTACCCGTCTGTACTATAAAAGATGACTAGATCACTTTTCCCTGGAAAAGAACCACTGCCAGCTAACCTGCAGTATCCTGAGCGCCTGGTCGAGAACGGACTTGGTATCAGTGCCGTAGTCAGCGATGGGCAGGGGAGCGCGACTGAAGTGTGCCTGGAGAAGTAGGTGTGTCTTGGTGTGAGGGCTGTCCATTGCGTCGGGGGAGACAGGGATCGGGAGTTTGGGGGCGAGGCTGGCGTTCATGACGTCCTCGTTGTGGCGAACTGGTAGCTCTGCGTACTCTGAACAGTCCTACATTAGTGACAATTAAAGGCAATTTGTGAGGGGGGGGTAGAATGCAGCATGTAAATATGTACAGCTACGTTGACTTAAGTTTACTATTCCAAACTCCAGCTTTAATGAAACTATTATGGATAGTTGGTTTGCCTTTTCTTCCACCCACGTTCTTTTAACAAATGCAAAACTGTTAAGACCCTTAATTAGGGGTGGAAGGGGGCGTGGTTCAGAATGTAAATGCTAACTCAAAGTGAATGTTACTATTCCATACTCCAGCTATAGTCAAACAAATATGGATTGTTGGTTTTGTCTTTTTTCCACTCACGTTCTTTAAAGAAATGCAAATCGTGAAAACTCTTTTTTTAAGGGGGTAGGTAATACACTTGTATAACATGCACCAACATGTATATATATACACTCACTGAAAGAAGTATCAACAGCTCCTCATAAGAACTGGTAGCGTGTAGCCTCTCTCCAAACAGTCTAACAGTGGGGTGATGGAGGTAGTAGTAAGACGCTATACATCCGAGTGTCAGCGGCTGCAGAGTTCTATCATCTTCCTCGACCGCGATGCAGTGGGACGACTGAAGCACGGAGAGAGAGGTGGAGACTATGTTAGTGAGAAAGGAGTTAACGGATGACGTGTCCGTCTCTTGCAGCTGGTAGTAGCTGGAGAAAGAGAGATAAGAAAAGTAGAAAACATACACATCAGTATTCAATGAAGGGGAGACATAGCAATAAAAAAATCTCCTATTATGTACTGTCATGCATAAAAATTTCGAGGGAGAGAATTTTTGCAGTATAATTACACCGTCTGCAAACGTTTTCTCCGCAAAATTTTGTGGGCGAGAATATTTGTATTGCAGGACAGGCAATCTGAAAACAGTTTTCTCTGCAAAAAATTTTTTTGCTATCAAGTCACGCAGGTTCAAACGTTCCCTTGTATATGGTACACTTGCGTATGTAGTGTACTGTACCTGGGGTTCATGAGGAGTCGTCTAAAGAAGTAGGTCCAAGTGAGGTAGTCCAGCGCGTCCTGTTTGGTGGTGACTGTTCCTGAGACTATCTCCGCGTTCAGGTGGTCTGCCAGTACCTGCAGGAGACTGGGGTGAGAAGAGAGACAGATGGGGGAATAAAGAAGGGGGTCATTGTCACATTTTCTGCCTCCCTGTTTCTTCTTTCTCCCCCTCACTTTGACTCCACGGGGAAGGGCTCGTAGAGAAACTTCTTGTAGAAGTGTTTCTTGATGTCGTGAACAAGAATCACAGCTACACCTCTGTCGTCGTACTGCGGCCGCCCGGCCCGCCCCATCATCTGGAGGACGTCCGTGATTGGGTAGTCGACGTAGCGCTGCGTCTTCCCGTCGAAATACTCGGTTCCCTTGACGACCACCAGGTGGGCGGGGAAGTTGACTCCCCAGGCCAGCGTACTCGTGGCAATTAGGACCTGTTGGTGGAGGAGACAGGACATGGTGATGATGATTTGGATGCTTTATTGATCAGGACACCTCGCTGATCAGGACACCATAATGTTTAGGTCACCTCGCTGATCAGGACACCATAATGTTTAGGTCACCTCGCTGATCAGGACACCTTAATGTTTAGGTCACTTCACTGATCAGGACACCTTAATGTTTAGGTATCCTTGTTTAATAGGACACCTTTCATATCACTGATCAGGACTGCTGATTAGGACACCTGAAACTGAAATCTACCTACTATGCCTTTCAGAGGAGGCCTGGGACGATGGTTTGGTACAGTACCTGTATCTTTTGGTTGACAAACAGTTTCTCTACGGTTTTCCTGTCCCTCTCCAGCAGCCCGGCGTGGTGCAGACCCACGCCAAACGCCAGTGTGAACCTCAGGTTCTGGTCCTGGACCGACTGCAGCAGCGTCTCCAACTGGAGCGGAACACAGACACACACACACAGACCACAGTTACTGTATATACATTAGTAGTCTTCGGATACTTGTACGTATGTATTATTGCTGTTATAGAGTGTATTCTGCAAAACTGGAAATTTGGTGGTTGCAGAAGTCACCAAATAATCAACAATTTATTGAGCTTATTCGCAGAAAAACGTGCCTGAAGTGTGAACAATTGACATTATGTGACCAACACGTACTTAGAGTGAGCTTGTAGGTTCGAATTGACCAATCAGATTGCAAAGCCGAGGTTTACTAAATCCCATAGTAAACCTCACGTACAGAGTACATACATACACAATTATGTGTTACTTATGAAGCATACATATACATGTATTAATGTATGTACCTCATTCTCAGGCATATGAAGCCATTGTTTAGAATCGTCCTCCCTGGCTACGTACGCCACCAGATCGAAAGCCGTCAGACGGGTCTGACGACGCGAGGACACGAACACCAGAACCGGTTTTACGGGCGAGTACGTTCGAATGGCGGTGTAGGTTGGCTTGTTCATGGTGGCCATTCTGGGACAGTAGTGTTTCCCGGGAAACCCGTCGATGTGGACCTCCAGTTGGACCGGCCGCACAGCCGGGTGGAAATTGAATAGTCCGTCCTGTGATTAGGAGGAAAAGAAAGGGGTGGGGGGGCGGGATAAATGAGAGAGAGAGTGGAAAAAATAAATAAAAGGTGCCAGTGGAAGTTACTCAACTGGTGCATTTTACAGCACATGCAATAGTGCTATATATACAACACGAAACATACATACTTTAGGAAAAGGATGATGTCATACACATGCTGGCAATTTTACAGCATGTCCTAATGTCATCAGATCCTGTGGAGTATATACTGTATATAAACCAGCAGGAGAACTACACCAGCACCCTTCGAGAAATTTGCACCTCAAAACCTTGCATGTCTACCTGTCAAAAATTAACATCTTTGCATCTGTTTGCTTCCTCACTACCCCTCTCCTCTCTCTCTCTCTTCTCTCACATATACCTGTTTTATCTCCAGCCAGTCAGCAAGGTCTTTGGCATTGGCAAGAGCGGTCGACAGTCCGACAACCCTTACTTTGTGCTCAGTGTGGGACGCAATAAAGTTTGTTCGAGAAACGATGACTTCTAGCACCGGCCCCCTCTCGTCTCCTAGGAGATGGATCTCGTCTATTACCAACAGTCGAACCGCCTGGACATAGGCTCTGTAGTGGGGGTAGTATACTTAGGGTATGCAAGGATATCCAAAGAAAATGCGGGGTTAATTTCCTCTAGATATAGGTTGTATACAGTAAGATTAAATTTGCTTAGTATCCTGAACAATATCCTAAAGTATACAAGATAGTATACTATGTAGTTTACAACAATGTCTCTGAAGATTACTGACCTGTTCTGCCAGCTGCGACTGATGCCGTCCCACTTCTCCGGCGTCGTGACGATGACGTCGGCTCTCTCGATGGCCCGTATGTCGGGGGAGCTGTCCCCAGTCAGTTCCACCACCCTCTTCCCCAGTCTCCGTTCCATACGCTCGTTCCAGTCGTCGACTCTCTCCCTCACAAGTGCCTTCAGTGGAGCAATATACACAGCCTTGCCTCCCGGATAGCAGTTGAACACTCTGCAATAAATTGTTGAAGAGGGAGAAAAAATAAAACTGATAGAGAAAAAATTTAGAAGTGATATTAGAAGACAAATTGAGAAGAAAAAACCGTTTTTGAATGAAGAAAACAAATGGCAGTATTTACATAGAATTGCTTTTTGAGATTTCTGAGGGTGAGATGCTCTAATTAATGCCCACCTGAAAATGGCCAATTCAGCTGCAATCGTCTTCCCGCTGCCAGTGGGCGCCCCTAGCAACACGCTACTGTCGGAGTGATAGAGGGTGTGAAAGACCTGTGTCTGAATGGGGTTAAAATAGGAAAACGAGTAGAGTGACTCGTAGCTGGTGTTCTTCAGAGCGGTGACTGGGAGGGGGTGAAGATCGAGGAGTTTGGTGTGAGGAGGATGAATTTCGGGGAGGATGAGGTGTTTGAATGATACGGCAACGGTTGCCTCGGCGCCCAGCCAGCGGTCAGAGGTGACCTTGACAATGTATTGCGGGCAGAGGGGTTCGGTTATGGGGACGGCAAATACTAGTTCTTGAGCTTCTCCTAGAATGACCTAGGAAGATGGAAGAGAGGGAGGAGGATAGGAAGAGGGAGAGGGAACGATATGGAAGCACGGGAGATAGGAGGAAAGATAGCCGTTGCAGCTCGTTGGTGCCGCTAGGCCAGCCGCCGCCCTTGAGTTCGTTCTGTTCCAGCCTTTTGTCATACAGCAAACTTTCTTTTTAAAAACACCGCTCTGAAAAAGGATCTTTGTCCCACCCACAGTATCTAAAGTGAACACCTCTGAGTAAAGCACGTCCAATTCCC
>CASHTH010003848.1:0-12997 GCA_030341885.1 Geodia barretti | reverse complement strand
CGCTGTCCCTCTAGCTCAACATTCTCCTAATAAACATGAAAGCACTAAAGTGCAAACCCTCGGCGCACTACGCATGCACGGTACCGCTGGTCTGGGCTCTGGGCTATTGGCGCGGTCTCCCGCTAGTAGCTCGCAGAGAGTCTGACACGGGCTAGCTACGGTAGTAGATAGCATGCGGGAGTCGATACACACCCTTCGCTGTGGCTTCTTGTGCCTCCAAGGTACACAGAGCAAGCGGATCTGGTCAAGGTGAGCCAGCATACTGCGTCTAATACACGCATGCGCACCGCTTATTGATGGGTTGGGCCACGCAACGCTGTCCGCGACTGTGTCGGTTTGTCGCTCTCGAACGCAGTCGTTTCAGCAAATCGCCAGTGTATTTTTCTAGCCCATGTATCGCTGAAGCTGTTGGTATCGCTCATAAGCCGCTTCGTAGCCTGTAGTGCGAGAATAGTCGTTAGACAGACAGACAGACACACGTAACCCTCGCTGCACTGCGCGCGAGGGTAATAAGTCAACTGGCCAACTCTCTCTCTACTACAGCACACACAGTCCCTCACCTGGTTCCTGGGCTGGGTCTGAAGAGCTCGCAACAGCTCCAGTTTGTTCATGTCTGTCTGCTCGTCTCTCACTTCAGCTCTGGCCTCCTCCAACAGACGCAGCACCTCACGAATGCTCGGCCGGTCTTCAGGGAACTCCAGACACCCCTCGATCATCTGGAGGAGAGGATGCTTCTCGCGTAGCTGCCTGTAGATCATCCTCATGTACTCCTCTCGTCGCTCTAGCTCAGTTCTAGCATTTATGCTGTCGACTTTCACGATAGTTGGGAGCTAGCAAGTCGCAGGGGAAGGTTTGGCAGAGTGTGAAAATGGCCACGACACCAAAAGAGAAGATGTCGATGCTTGCATCGTACTTTGACTTTTTGTCTTTATTTTCCTCCCCAGGTTTGCTTTCCATGGCCTCTGGAGGCATGTAAATTATGGCCCCAGGTCCCTTTGTCATGGTGGCTGCAACTCGCATACGAGGCACGATACGAGCCACGCCCAGGTCCGCTATCTTGGCCACCATCCCCGAGTTCAGGAGAACGTTTCTGGCCGACAAGTCGCGGTGGATGATGGGCGGCGATCGCTCGTGGAGGTAGGTCAGTCCGTTCGCCACGTTGTGCAGGATCGAGCACTTTAGGCTCAGCGGGAAGAAGGGCTTGGGCGCGTCGGGCGGGGGAGGGGTGTCGGTTTCTGGGTCCAGCAAGTCGTGAAGACTCGTCAGCAGTCGCTCCATGACGAGGGCCGGCAGTCGCGAGCCGGGCAGGAAATACAAGCCAAGAAACTGGACGATGTTCGGGTGGCGGAGGGTGCTCATCAGCTGGCATTCCTTCGCGAACTGGGCGGCCGACTTGAGGATCTCGGCCGCGGGGATCACGGAGCGGTCCAGGAAGACTTCGTGGATCCTTTTGGCGGCGCAGACGGCTCCAGGCACGGCCACCTCCTCCACGCTGCCGTAGGCTCCTGCGCCGATTCTGACGCCAGTGAGCCTACATTGGAGAGAAGAAACTGCCGCAGCTCTGGGTTGTCGCGAAGCAACTCCGCCATTGCTCAAACTATTCAGGGTGGGGCCGTTTCCCTTGAGATGATGCGCATATTTTGCAGTTGTGAATGTCATTTCGTGTAATTATTCACTGAAGGTAATGCAGTACATATCAACATGGAAAGGGAATAAAAGATGCTAGACAGCCATGTCCATGTGTATCTTGGGGTGAGGATGGTAGTCATGGAGAATGATGTCATCGTAAACAAACTTGTCGATGTCAGAGACCTGTCTTCTCAGTTCCAGTCTCGGGAATGGTCTCGGGCTCCGCTGCAGCTGGGGACAGGAATGGGGGAATGACACACTGCCCCTCTCATTACCATGGTCTTATTATTACCACAAATTCAATCAGAGTCTGTTTAGCAAGTTTTGGTACGTTCATTATACAGTGGAACCCCTCTAATCCTGACACTGATAGGGAGAAGAAAGTAAGGTGTCCTTATTTCAGGGGTTAAATTGCATGCAAGAACTGTTACTGTAAGTGTCTATATTTTCAGGGGTGTCCTTAGAGATGGAGGAATAAGGTTTACTGGCAGCAGACAATGTGATAAGCCAATTATTATAACCCACAATCCTGTATATTGAGGGGTTGGATGTGGTTGAGGTAGACATGTGCGTCTCCTAGAGTATGTACAAAGTCTCCTGGCTGGAGGGGGAGTTAATTATGATGATGTCATAGGTTTATGAAGGGGGTGTGGCTAACCTTGAGGTTGCAGACAGTGAGCTATCATGTATGTCAGTAGAGAGTAGCTGGCGATGTTGAATGGAACTCCAAGACCCTGGGTGGAGGAGGAGGTAATGAGAATAGTGGGTTGTGGGGAAACTTGAGGCATTATTCCACCTACTTTTGTGCAAATGTAAGTGGTTTGGTTTGCAACGCATTCTTTTGACTTAAAACTACAGTAACTTTTCTCACAATGGGAGTATATACTACATTTCATGCTACTGAGTGCAACTGTTGAACGTTGCAGTAAAATGTGACAAACATTCAGACCTTTCTTGCCACTACATACAGTTAGCAACTGCAGCAAATCCCCTGAAATAAGGAGACATCAAAAATTGTCAGAGGTGCTTGAGGGCAATACAAGTATAAGCCAAGTATCCTCTAGTGAGAGGTGTCATTTATTATGAGGTGTACTTCCACTGTAATAACTGAGAAGAGAAGTGAAGTACCATGTCTGCTGATCTCTGGTACAGTTGGCATGACAACTCTCCATTACAGACGTGTGACCTCACTCATCAAGACATGTGCAATGGGTAAACCCTTCTATAATGTTATTAACACTTGGCGCGCATGTGCATTCAGACCTTTCCCCCTCCACACCCTTTCTTGCCAGCAACTGCAGTAAATCCCAGCGAGTGTTACAGTAGTTGGTTTGTCTGTCTCTCTGTGTGTCTGGTGACACTTATTCAGGCACTACAGGCCACGAGGCAGCCTATTAGCGATACCAACGGCTACGCAACCCTTACAACTTCATTCGAGTCTGGTAGTGATGCTACTATTACACCTGCCATCAGTCGATGGTGTTGTGGCTAAAGCTGCTTCAAGTGGAGCACATATTAGGTGCTACCTGGGTTCGACACCAGAAACTACTACTTTCTATTTTTTCAACCTCACTGAAGTGTGGGTATAAAGGCAAAAGAGTTGATGGTCTAGTGGCTAAAACTTGAAGAGGAAACATGTTTCTGCTACCGGGTTCAAGCTGTCAACTACTATTTTTTTTTCAGCCTCACTGACGGGGGTATAAAGGCAAAATTTCAACTATGCTGGGTCATCAGTGGCGAAAGTAGAAGTGGGGACTACCAGTATAAAGGTTCCGGTGGTCGAGAGATCGATCCCGGGCTGGAAGCTGGTAGGTGGTCCAGAGCACTGGCTGGGAACAGCTGTGGTTCCTCCCCTTACTCACTCTCTGTTTGACAATACTGAGTGCCCCTGCTTCACTGGGCATGTTGGCCACATGCCTGGTGGAGTGGCTTTTTTCTTTTTCTTTTTTTCGAAGTACAAATCCTTTTTTATTCATTCTTGAAGTTCCGCAAGTGCATTTTTTATTTTTTTCAAATTCATTCTCGAAGTAGTCCAGTGCGCATTATGTTCTTGTCTATTCTAAAGACTCCATATTTGCACAGTTTATATGCCGTTACTCGTGTGCTTTAAGTCTTCCCAATAGCAAGCGTTCTAACCAATAGCAAATCTTCTGCAGCTACAAGGTTCATTATATGACGTGCGTTTCAAAGACTAAGGAATGCATATATTGTGGGTGTGTATTTAAAATACGTCACTTCCTTATGCACAATGGCAGGCTCAGACCCACTGTACCGTATATTATTTATACACACTGTTGTTGTAGATATTGTCTTAATTGGACCATTATCCTGTGTTTTGATCATAATAATTACGGCTGTGTAGGTGTGCAGTGGGCTTAGTTCAGAATTGCAACTTTTGCTGTAGGATTAGCTTATCATGCACAGCGTTGAAGAATTGTTGACAAGCTAGAGTGAGTGCGAAATTGAAGTAGTTTGATGTGTGTTCTGAAGTAGGTAAAGCATTCAATATGGACATGTGCAGTCAGTTGACTGGGACTAGCTGGGCTTGCGAGATTAAGGCTAATAGGTATAGGCTCACTTCACATGCCGATCATATGTTTTATAGGCTTGATGTCCAATTTTATAATAGTAAGTATGCATATATGTAGCACAATTGTACTAAGAAGGTGTCACATGAAGCAATGATCATATTCATAATTACTTTTGTGGACGATGTGTCAGGCCAGCCACAACTATAGTTAGACCGCAGTCACGCGCAATTGATCAATCAGATTACAGAATTGCGGGGGGTTTATTTTTCATAGACACCTCGTTTCAGGTGTCTAATGGCGTTTGCAGGTGGTCTACAGCAAACTCCCCGTACAAAATGGCTATTCTCAAAAGTCGTTATCTGCGCAAACCGGCCGATTCCGCGTTCGGTATATGTAAGCGTAGAAGGCGCGACTGGCAAAGTAGCTCTTTTAAAATGCGTAGTGCACCTGCAAGAAGTCTGTGGACAGTCTCCGGAGCTCGCGAGAGTCAGAAATCACGTCAATATTCCACGAAAAAAGCGTCGGCTTCTTTAGCTCTGGCGATACACAAACACATTGGGCCGTTGCCGTGCGTTGCTAACCCTTTCAAACGCGCACCACCAATGAGGGCGTTTTATGATGACGTACCCGATTTTTGACGGGGGGCGGGGGCTGTCTCCTCGGAGTCTCACACGTAAAAAAAAGCGTCTTGTTCCATCCGAAGGTAAGGAATGAGGAATGAGCGCAGCGTTGCTAGCTTGTTGCTACCCATTTGAACGCGCAAAAACCAATCAGATACTCCGGTCTAAACCGGTTAGACGCGGAAGCGAGGTGTCTACGCAACATTGCAACCCTCGGGGCATGTGGGTAGCGCCCTCGCTGCGCTCGGGACGCCAACATTCCACAGCCCCTCGGGTTGCAATGTAGCGTAGACACCTCGCTTCCGCGTCTAACCTATATTAAGACAATCCGGCAAGCTATATAGTATACATGTAGCCCACTAGTTAATGGTGTTACATTTCTTCATGACATAATTTTGATGGCTTCGTACGTACACTTATTATCAGTGATTTGAGTAGTCAGATTTGGTTTGCTAGTGGCACGTTTATTGTGTGCATCCGACTGTGGGAAGTGAAGGCAAACAAATCAACTGCACATGGGACAACCAGCGAAAAGAGCTGTCCTGGTATGTAGGGCAACTCAGCAGCTGTAGTTGTTCAAATCTTCAACAAAAGGGCAAACCTCAGTAACTGTGGCACAGTACACTCTCACTTGGTACTCATGTGTTCAAGTGATCATTTGTTCATGTCTGAGTGTGACTGGCACAAGCGTTCTAACCAATAGCAAATCTTCAGGACCAAGGTTCATTATACGACGTGCGCTTCAAAGACTAAGGAATGCATATATTGCCTGGGTGTGTATTTAAAGTACGTGACTTCCTTGTGCACAATGGCGGGCTCAGACTCACTGTACTGTATATTATTTATACACACTGTTGTTGCAATTGTAAGCATGTGCTTTCGCTCGTTGCAACCATTGTCCTCAAGCTCCTCCTTGAGTTCTGCACTCTTCCCTGCCTGGAGAGTGGTGGATAACCGATGCACAGTAGCCTTCATGGCTGCTGTTCCCTCACTGCCGGTAAGAATGTTTTTACTGATGTTCCACAAATCGCTAAACGCGCCCTCTTCCTCATTTTCTAACCGCATCGTTGTATGTAAACTCGTGAATGTTCCGAGAGTGGGAGCCGACCTCACCACTGTGAAGAAGCAACGGACGCGGCTCAGCCTTTCCAGAATATCGCTGGCCCTCTTTTCTGAAACAAAATTCTGCTCCCTCCTATAACCACCAGACTCAGACGAAAGACAGCCAGTTGATTGAGGAGGCAGACGTGCGACGGCCATCAGTGGAGTGGGGCGGGTGAGGAGGTCGACAGCGGAGTGAGGCGGCGGGCGAATAGGACACCAGAGTGACGCGGGCGGGCGGGCGAGAAGCCAGTGGAGCAAGGAGGTGGCTCGGTGACTGCGCACAAAACGAAGCACCGACAAAGTTTTGGGGGATCGGTAATGAGAACACATGGCATGGGGCACCAGATTGCCGCTGTGACATAGTCGATATTGTAAATCTGGACTCTGGGCCTGAAGATGATAATGAATTGTCACCTGGAAGCAAAACACCCCTGGAGGTTAAGCCAGTGTCACTGACGGTGCGGCACCTCCATCAGATAGTGGGGAATGTGGTGACCTACAGCTTTGCCCACCAAACACGCCACCCGACACAGAACACCCTGGTACCCATTTTGGGGCTCTCTGGGGGTACAAAATTTAATGATGATTGTAATGTATGACTGTAAGAAAGACGTTCTCTGCTACATCCAACCATACAAGTGGTTCAACAGCTACGCAGTGAAATTCAACGAGGAAGGTCTAGTGATGATCTGGCTATGTCTCTATCACTCCCTTTTCCTCAAAAGTCTGAGCACAGAGGAAGTTCAAACTGGGCTTCATGACCGTTTCAACCGTGATCAGCTGTTGGAACACTATCGGTCCCTATCGGACATTAACGTTGACTTTTGGCCACCAATGGCATTCGAATCGTTTGCAAGGAGGAAGAGGAGGAGGGGGGGGTGGGACTAAACTCACTCGATTCAGTTAAAATCCTTGGGACGTGATATTATAGTGTCTACCACAAATATGTACGTTAATGCACTATGAAAGATTTTTTGAGTGTATGTATTCTGAGGACAACTGCACTGCTACAAGGGTGCGTCTGTATAGCGTCCAGCGAATGGTTGATGAAGGCCAAATCTTTACACAGGGTGACCGTGAAATATACAAGACAAAATTTTTCATAAGCAATTAGTTTAGTAATTACACTACGACTCGACTTCTGATACGCGGCGATGTGATTTATATTCTTTATGTGCTTTTTCGACCTCTGGTCCAGCTTTGTGACCTTCTCCAGTACCCCTCTGAAGTGCTTCCGTACTTGAGGAGATACCGTGCTTCTTTCCAAAGTCCACGGTGAGAAGAGCGAGCTTGTTCGTATTCGTTCGTTATCTGGTAGTTGTAAGAAACCGTTGTGTTCGTCAATAAAGTCACTAACCATTATTCCTCGCCCTTGCGCCTTTGGGCGAATAGGTTGCTTTCCAACTTCAGCCCAAAGCCACCCTTGACCACCGTTAGAATGGGTGTTTTTTCGTTGAGCAGTTCCACTGTCTCCACATGGTAGGCAGTTTAGGCAGTTGAGCCGGTCCATTCTCTCTGTAAAGACATTACTGAACAAAAAATCTGGCCCACTCAAGGGAACTGACCAATTTTGATACTGTGTGTGTCCAGTAATGCCTTTACCATAAAAAGTGGGGCCAGCTGACGAGTCCTCCCACTATAAATATAAGGGACGAAAACCATCCCTGGGGACTCTCTCAGGGATGGTTCCTGGCTTCTTTCCCATTCTTTAGGTATACTATTATTATGTGATAAATCTGAAGTGTTGCAGCTTTTACCCTTTCATCACGGAGTAAGGGTGAGCTACACCTACCCCCTCTTCTCTCTCTCTCTGTCTTACCCTCCCCACACGCACACTACACTGTTACTGACATGCAAGTGCATAATTTGCCTCGCACTGGCAACAGCTCATGCTTATTACCAACAGATAGGCATGATCTCTGCGAATACTTAAGCCTCTTTCTCCAACATCTGGGTACTACTCATGCAGTAATTTCAGGCACCGTACAGCAGATGTCACGGTGTTAGCAAATCCCATGCTTGAGTCGGCCTACTGTATTGTAGATATTGTCTTAATTGGACCATAATCCTGTGTTTTGATCATAATAATTACAGCTGTGTAGGTGTGCGGTGGGCTTAGTTCAGAATTGCAACTTTTGCCATAGGATTAGTTTATCATGCACAGGTTGAAGAATCTTGTTGACAAGCTCGGCAGAGTGAGTGCGAAATTGAGTCAGTTTCATGTGTATTCTGATAGTAGGGTAAGCATGTCAATACTGGACATGTGCTGTCAGGTTGACTGGGACTAGCGGGGCTTGCGAGATTAAGGCTTAATAGGTGCAGGGCTCACTTACATTGCCGATCATATGTTTTTATAGGACTGATGGTCCAATTTTTATATGGAGACAATTCTACTAGGAGGTGTCAATGAGCAATGATCTGATCACAATTAATGCATTACTTTGGGATGAGTGTCAGGGCAAGCCCACAACAATAGTAAGGACAATCCGGCAAGCGATCTAGTATACATGAGCCCACTAGGTTAATGGTTTTATATACATTTTTCATGACATACTTTTGATGGATTCGATACGGTACAATTATTATCAGTGATTGAGCAGTCAGATTTTGTTTGCTAGTGGCACGTTTAGGTGATGCACCGACTGTGTGAAGTTTGAAGAGCGAATACAAATTCACCAATGCACATGGGACAACCCAAGCAAAAGAAGCGTCCTGGTTATGTAGGGCAACCTCAGCAGTTGTAGTGTGAGGTGTTTTTGGGGCCCTTCAAATCTTCACAAAAGGGCAAACCTCAGTAACTTGTGGCCACAGTTAACACTCTCACTTGGTACAAGCCTGATCAAGGGGTCAAGTGACCACTTTGTTCATGTTGAGTGTGACGGCACAAATATACACCTTTGGTGTAGAACGCAGGACACGTGGTAAAATGGGTTATGATGGAATTGTGTGCTTGTGCAGATGGTGGGAAGTATAAGAATGGATACTGGATTTTCACGGTTCATTGCGAAAGTAGAATCACGTAAAACATTAATCACCACTGAAACCAACTTATTTTGTCTTACTAAAACACTTGCCTAAGCCACTCACTAGCTACTCATCACAACATAGTAACTTAGCAGTACAACTTTACCGACTACGGCATATGGGATATATAAAAATATTCTAAACCTCTGAATAAGGGGATATCAGGTGCTGATTGTGCCAGAATTATATGACACTTTCTTCGTGTAAATGTCTGCAGAGCCGATGTAGCGCTTATATGGTCCCGTGAGTAACAAGCTTTAACCGCTTCCATCACTCCTTTTTGAAGAATCTGCCACGTCAGAGGAGTAGCTGACCCGGAGGCCACCGGCTACGAGGCACAGGCAGACAGGCGACAGGCCAGAGACGGCGGCCAGGGACGACTACCTCAAGTAGAGATTAGCGAAAGTTCAGGAGCAGGTAGCATGAGACCTAGCATATTTCGTGTGAGGATCTCTGACATGTGACGTAAGACTGCGCCATGAAAAAGAGGACAGAGGTTGATGTGTCACTTTGCGCGCGTAGGGTGCCAAAAATGGTCATTTCGTCTCTGAATAATATGAGAAAACTGAGAACAGAACATCTATTAGAGCGAAAAGTAAATACCTTCAACCAACACCTATGGCTGTTTTCACACATGTTTAGTATCACTGTATGTAGCTAGAACATTATGGTACATATGTACAGTGTCTGTTAATACACATGCAAAATTAATATCATTGTAAGCCATTTTTCCCCCGACAGGATCTGTTTTGCAGCACCTGCTGTGAACCGCAAGAGAATTGCTGTCTCGCTTGACATGAACGATCTCATGGCCAAAATGAAATAGACATTACATCATCATTACATCATTCTTGTACAAAAAACAGTGACACACACACAATGTCTCCAACTGTTTTGAGAGTTGAAATGTTGTGTATTATGAGATAATGGACACAAAAAGTGCATGAAACTATACAACAACACATTCTTCAACTATCACTCTCCACCCACTATGATGATCTTGTCAGGTGATGTACTGGCTACTAAACACCACTCCTACCACTAGTCATAGAGCCAATCTCCACCCACTGTCCATCCACTAGCTGGTGAATGGAGTTGACTGGTGACCCACCTCGCCTGCCACCAATGAGTACTAGCTGTCCACAGAGAGTGGCAGCTGTTGAGCTTCACTGGTAGAGGAGGGAGAGGTTTCCAGGATAGGGTGAGAGGTGATGTGATTGGTTGATCACTGGATGGTAGGGCTGCAAGAGAACACGAGTAGCCATTAGCATCAAATTCCTATCACATTCAACTGATCACCACATATTGTGGCTGAAGGGTCAGGGAGAGGTTGTGGTAAGTCTGTTAGTTGGTACCATCTTCTGCTCTTCACTTGAAATAGTTCAACTGTAGCAGTCCAACCACACCACCAACAGACCCCCCAATCACAATGAGGTATTCGCCATCAGATGTAGTAACTACAGCAGGAAGGAAACGTGCAGTGTTCATTGGAGGGTATTTCTCAACCCATTTCCTCTGTCGTAGTGTGTATAGTTTGTTAGTATACGAGATCCATCCAATCCCCCCACAGCAGTTAGTTCCCTGTCAATGATGACTAGTCCAGAGTTCTGATATGGACATGAAGGAAGTTCCTCCCATTTCTCTGTACTACATTCATATTGGTAGACTGAGTTGGAGCCACGTGGGGTGAAGTATGCAAATCGACCATCAGTTGTTGCAGATCCTCTGCTCATTCCACATGGTGCTGTCTTCTTACGATGACACTGCACAGTGAGCTGAGGGGAGATCACATGACATGTAATGACATCATAATCATCAAATCTGGACCTCAGAATGTAACACTATGGCTGCATACATGTGTACAGTTTGCACATGTGTCATGCAAATTGATTGGGCGTAAATAATAATTATCGATTACAGGCTAGGCAGCTAGTTTACAGGCTCACAATTCACCCTCCATACATTCTCTATGGGAGAGAAAACAAGTGTGCGACTTCTCTCTGTCTCTTATGTGTGGCACGACCAGCCTTGCACGTGGCAACGCTCATCTCTCTCAGTGACTCTGGCTGAGTCTCAAATCTGATTATTTTCCACGTGCATACACTTTTTATACGAATGACACGGTAAGATTACGTAATGAATAACTAGTAAAAAAAGCACTAAAGCGCAAACCCTAAATTGATGGGCTGGGGGCTAGGCTATGCAGTTACTAGCCCTAGTAGCTCGCAGAGAGTCTGACACGGGCTAGCTACAGTAGTAGATTGCATGCGGGAGTCGATACACGCCGTCTGTTGTAACTTCTTATGCCTCCAAGGTACGCGGAGTAGGCTGATCAGTTCGAGGTAAGCCAGCGTCATTATGTATATTGGCTTTTTCGCTTGTTTTCACGGCATATCTCTCGAACGCAGTCGTTTCAGGAAAATCCCCTTTGCATCAGCTAAAAGTGCTCTTGTATTGTGTATGTATTGTAGTAAAAACCATGCGCATGCTCAGCCACATAATTAGATACCACTACTCCACGCTGTGGTTGAAAAAGATGCAGCAGTATGTGTATCTAGTTTCATCTTGTCACAACAAGGCAATAAGGGTGTAGGTAACTTCCTGCGCATGCATACTACTTTTTTTTACTGTCACAACCAAAATAGGACATACAAAACGGACAAAACTATACCATGACAAACTAAGAGCTTAGCAAGACAAACTGACACATACTGTGTCTATACCAGACTCCATACGTGGGAGTGGTCCCGCCCAGTTGGTTGTGAGGCACAGGTCGGAGATTAAAGGACCGAAACCTGTGACCTACACGAGGATCTGCTGTGGAGCTCCCCTGATGACTGGTGCATTAGATAAACGACAGACAAAGGAGACAGGGTTTGCTAGCTGTTGGGGGTGGGGATAGGGGTAGTGTAGCACGTGTACCAATAATAATTATGTGGAAGGCACACTGTGGTTTGTAACTCCATGCACAGCCTGAGTGTATGTCTGGCGGTCCGGTGCTTCGATGGACGCCGACAAGTCAGTCTCTGTCACTACACACTCGTTCCCCACAGCAATTCCTCTCCCCCTCCTTTCTCTCTTAATCCCATACCAAACACCACACCCATCTTTACACTTGTGAGTATCACTAGAGTAAACTACACATCACCCAGGACACTAGAGTAACAAGCCCACTTCCCACTTAGGAAATTCCCCTACCTATGACATCACAACTCCCTATAAATACCCCATGTGCATTAGTAGTACCATAGGATTGCAAGACCCCAGACGAGCCTAAGGTATGTGATTGTACTCCTTCAATACAGTACTGTAAGCTGTAGATTTTGCACGAGAGTCTGTGACACTTGGATGTGTGGGGAGAGTTGGCTAGCCATCAAAGATTCTTTAACCCACCGTCCCCAGTTCGTCAAGGCTGGGCATCCATGTCCTGCTGTTGTGTTTTAGAGAGTGTGTAATTACAATGTGATAGGCTAGGGCTGCACAAGCGCACAAACTCTGAAGCAGAAGTGGGTAGTACCCTGGTAAATCTAAAATACATGTAATTTTGACCACTGAGCTGCCGCGTGTAGTGAAGTGACAAAAGTCTCCCAGCCTCTGGACTCATTGTGTTTGGTAACTTTCCTTTCTCCCCCTTCCCTCCCTTTTCTCCTCGATCACCCCCAACAACCACACACACAGACAGACAGACAGACAAACCAACTACTGTAACCCTCGCTGCACATGCACGCCGAGGGTTAACAATTATGGTACCGTAGAAGGCGGAGAACACCACTGCACAATAATGGCGATGGGAACCATTTGTGTCATGTGTCCAAGTTTGTGCACAACTGGTCTTCATTCTCATCCCATAGTGGATGTATGTGCACTGGTATCCCATAAGTGGTAGTAGTGTATGAATACGCGCATACACCAGACACCAACACCATCAGTCAGTTCTAGGCATGTCTACAAGGCCTCACTATACTCTACACAACCGTTATCAATGTATTGTTGCCTACCTTTTGTGGTTTCACTACAGTGTGGTATGACATGGGGTAGGGTACAGCTGTAGCTAGGAGAGCAGCTGGGTTTGTCGACAAAAGAGGGTGG
>CASHTH010003847.1:0-26345 GCA_030341885.1 Geodia barretti | reverse complement strand
GCTCTATATTGTCGTCACCATTACTGTTTGTTTAGTGAAGTGTGAGAATGGTGAAAGGATTCTGTATGTAGATCGCCAAGAACGCAGCATTGTAAAACTGGTTAGTTGAGCAAATTGAGAAGTCTTAGACTTCACACACAATGCAGTCACAACTGAAAAGCGAGTAGATGGTGTTAGCTACATGTCTAATGTGCTTATGAAATAAATCGTGGCTTTGCATCATACAAGGGAGCACACTCGTACTTCACAACAATATAGGGCTTGTGTGGAGGAAATTTTACATTAGCAAGCGATGTCAGTTCAAAGTATGTAGCCATCATCCATTGTACTACTGCATCATGTTCACTAGGTCATCCCTGTCTTGTCTCCTTGCTTTTTATGGCATCCCTATATTATTCCCACACTTTTTCATTCGAAGAATTTTTGATTTAATTGTTATAATTATTATTAAATCTTAACTGCGTATGTACATATCCCTCAAGTATAACATTGTGTGCTTGGCACTAAGTTGTCAAAACTCATACATAGTGGCCTTTTCTTAGTGCATGCACACCCCCCAAGGGTTATAATCTGCAAGAAAGTTTTGTTTTCACAAAAGTCATTTCTACAGTATGGTTGGCTTATATTAATTATTATGATACAAAGAGACATCAATGTAGTTCAGACAGCAGTTTTTCATTTGAAGAACTGAATTCGATTATTGTTCGTGTCACTGACATACGCACAACCCTCAGACTGACGGCAACTGCATATGGATCGTCAAACTCTCCATCATTCTTCCCCTTCTTGCCAAACGACCTGACGTACTTGTAGCACTCATCAAACAGCGACACACGATTAGAGTAGTTCTCTACTACATACACCCAGTCATCAGGTCCAGCAGCCACGCCAATTGGCCCCCGCAACTTCTGGTCTGACTCTGTATGACGAGATATAACACCCACTAGCATCAATGAAAAGCACTAAAGTGCAAACCCTCGGCGAACTGGGGATGCGCGGTATATCCGCTAATTGATGGCTGGGCTGCTATTAGTATGCGTTTACTCGTGGTCTCCCGCTAGTAGCCAGAAAGCGTTCCAGTGAGTCTTTGATCGCTACCTTTTTCTCTAAGAAGCCTAAACCTGCTCAAAATGATCAATCTACTTCAGAAGACAGTGTTGACAGGTGAAACATAAACTATAATTGTAGCTTAAATTGGAATCTGCATTGTTACAAACTACAGCAATCTTCAACCTGAGGCTGGTGAATTTTCAGCACCATCGGTCAGTCATGTCCCAGTTAATTCATCAGAGTCCTTTCCTACTGAATCATCACAATTTGATATAACTGATTTGGGTACAGTAACTTCTCTCTCTTCCCTCTCTGAACGAGCAGAGATATCGAATTCTCATCAACATGGGTCCCAAGCTCAAGGAGTACCCCGCCAATTCATACAAGCGACGTTTTCAACCCCATTGGAGTGAGCATTTACTAGATTTTCTCAGCAAGTACAGTCCTGAGCTTCAGTCCCACATTCTCCACTCACCAAGAAATGCAAGGTATCTCTCACCGCAAATTCAAAATGAGCTTATTGCAATAAATGGTGACATGATCAGGAACTCAATCGTTGATGAATGCAACTCTTCTAGTTTCTGGAGTGTCATGGCTGACGAAACCACCGATGTTTCGACAAAGGAACAAGTGAGTGTGTGTCTGCGGTACATTAGAAAGACACACCCGCATGGTCTTAAAGTCTGTGAAGAATTTCTGTGTCGGTTGCAAATGCAGAAGCAATCACATCTGCCATTATTGGCTTAGTAGAGGGTGCTGGCTTGAGCATGGATCAGTTGGTTGGTAAGGGATTTGATGGAGCATCAACCATGAGTGGGCATGTATCTGGAGTATCAGTTAGGCTTCGAAACCTCTATCCAAAAGCCAAGTACTTTACTCACTGCCGTAACCATGCTTTGAATCTTGTCCTGATTGCTGGCTGTAATAATGTCCCTGTCTATGGCGGAGAAGAAGTAATTGCTACGAACGTACTCATCGGAATCGCATTTGCACAGTTCTTTGGTCTTGTGCTCTACAAAATACAACTGGCATTTGGATTGCGTGACAAGGTTAGGAGGCTCAAATTTCGTCTTCCCTGGAGGAGGGAGGTAGCTCTGGAGAATTCAAACAAGTGGGAGAGGAGCCCCATACTGGGGAGGGAAGACAGCGATGACGAGGAAGAGACGATTAACTCACTAGAAAACAGTATTGTGTACACTTGAAATAGTTTTAGTGTTACAGTAGAAGAGCCTAGGTTAAGCAAGGAGACTATAGTATTCCTGGATCACACTATGAATCCTGTAATATGTCGTCACATTTGCACATCAGTAATATGTTGCCTGTACCTTAGGAACCCAGCACTATATAGCTACCTCACTTTCCATTTCATGGGAAATTCTGAGTAGCTAATATATTTGGCCCCTGCTCTCTACAAGGATTTACGAGTGTGTGTATGCGTTGCGCATGCTCAGTTCCTCTTGCATGTTAGTGTTGTAACAGTGGTACACGCAATCCGCGCTAGCTAGCGACTCCTCGTGGACAGTGGGTCCGCCATGATATCACAGAGTGCATGCTCCTAAGCGTGCTATGCTGCCCAGACCGCTGCGCGTGCGCGCATGACTGACTCCGCCCCCCTGAAAGTGCTGAGTTGGCAGTATATTGGGGAACAAAGGGTCTTTGTGTGAAAAGTGAGTGGTATACTGTATGTTTCACCCAGTCACCTCGTATGCTGGGCGGCACATTCATAATTGCAGTCTTAGTATCTATATGCTTGAGCCAGAAGAAGAAATGTCTGCCACTGAGTCACCCACACACTTGGATTGAGTATGTGACTGGCAGCATGGTTACACCATCGTTTACTAAATACTGCAGGGTTGCACAGGCAAGCAAACTGGATTACACCATTGAATCGTTTCAGCATCCAATTTTGGTTGCACTCATTGGAGGCAGAGTACTATAGCTTCGGTCTTCCGATTTCACTGAACCTCTTCTGCCTCTGGAATGAGTAGTTTCACATAGTTTTGAATAGCTGATGGTAGCTAATACGGACTCAGTGTTTATTGCAGACAATCCCATAATAACTTCAAACACACATAAACCTCATTTTTTTCACATGTGCAGGAAAGAAGGATAGCATCGGATCCCTCATCACAACTGGCTCATCATTTTTTGATTTACTTCAAGTACTTGCCTACGCAGTCTTTATTATGTTTACACCGTCAATCTATCAGTTTGTCACGACACAAAATAACTCCTCCGAGGAATTGGAGGTAATATTTTTGATACTAAGCAGCAGGAAGAAGTAAATTCATTTCCTCCTGATGCAGATGGTGAGCATACACTGTATATACTATACTGTACACTTCCTTCACATATTTCAAGTTGGTCAAGTGAGTGTGAAAAGATAATTTATATGCCAGTATGTATAGTGGTATTGGAGGTAACTAGTGTATGCATACATCGTTCTTTCCACTTCCCAGAATTACAGCTGCTTCAAATGATCCATTCTTTGGAGCTTGCTGAGCTTTTGCTTGCCCCTCGAGCAAAATATCACTTATGCATCGTTTCTCTGTAAGTCAACATAAATAGTATCATGTACATCACTATGGACGAATTGTTGTTATAGAATGAGCCTTGATGAGGCTGTGAAGAAAATCACTGAAAACCACGTTTACATCGCTGTGGTTACTTCCGATTCATCAATACAAGTTCACTTAACAGCAGAGAGATGCCTGTTTGGAAAGGCAAAGAGTCCAATAAATGCAATAAGTTAGTTTAATTTGGGCATATTTTGCTTTTAATATCGCTTACCCTAAAGCACTGTATCAACTTTGAATATTTATCCAACATTTTGTATTAAGAATTGTAGACAAGCAAAAGGTACCAGAAATAGTTAAAAGGACTCTAGCATCATTAGATAATATGCAATTTTCTTCTTTTTTCTTTTTCTATCTTCTGCTCCTTATCGTAATCATTGCTCTTTGTATCTCATGCTCTTTTACTGTGAAATATTTTTGGTCACTTCAAGAGTAAGAGCAATAGCGCTACTGCAACAATGAACAGCGCTGCTAGAGCACCAACTGCGTTTTGTCGAACACCCTATGAAGAATTGAAGCAGCACCTAATGCATGTTTATGAACACCCCAAAGGGTGTATTGTAGCATCAAACAGAAAGGCTAAATAGCACTCTTATGGGCGTACGTTGCCCCAGAAAGGGTGTTCCTGCACACTCTTATGGGCGTACGTTGCCACAGAAAGGACGTTCCTGCACAACCTTATGGGCGTACGTTGCCCCAGAAAGTGTGTTCCTGTACACTCTTATGGGCGTACGTTGCCTCAGAAAGGGCGTTCCTGCACACTCTTATGGGCGTACGTTGCCCCAGAAAGGGTGTTCCTGCACACTCTTATGGGCGTACGTTGCCACAGAAAGGGTGTTCCTGTACACTCTTATGGGCGTACGTTGCCTCAGAAAGGGCGTTTCTGCACACTCTTATGGGCGTACGTTGCCCCAGAAAGGGTGTTCCTGCACACTCTTATGGGCGTACGTTGCCACAGAAAGGGTGTTCCTGTACACTCTTATGGGCGTACGTTGCCCCAGAAAGGGTGTTCCTGCACACTCTTATGGGCGTACGTTGCCACAGAAAGTGTGTTCCTGCACACTCTTATGGGCGTACGTTGCCACAGAAAGTGTGTTCCTGCACACTCTTATGGGCGTACGTTGCCCCAGAAAGGGTGTTCCTGCACACTCTTATGGGCGTACGTTGCCCCAGAAAGGGTGTTCCTGTACATTCTTATGAGCGTATGTTGCCCCAGAAGGAGTGTTCCTGTACACTCTTATGGGCGTACGTTGCCCCAGAAATGGTGTTCCTGTATATACACTCTTATGGGTGATGAAAACCCCACCCTAACACCCCAAGGGTGCCAAACCAGCAGTCCCACGGGCGCCCCAATAGGTGTTGCTGTAACACCCCACTTTCAACAGTGCATTGACAGAAATGTAAAACTTTCATCTTTGTAATCAAACCTCAATGCGCATGCGTATATAGTTAGGACTACGGTATATACTTGGTTTGTAAGTTTGTCTGATAAAAACTCTTTTCCTTGGCTCAGCATTCGTCATCTTCTCTGTGGTTATCATGAATCGTCTCATTGAGTAGGAGAGGGTCTCCAGTGCAGGGAGTAGGTAAACCCAATGATAGAGATAGAGACCACAGTGGAGTCTCATTATTAAGAACACACTTAGTACGAAAATTAATTCTGGATACTACAAACACACCCTCGGAGCCTATAGCCCTATAGAACACTGTGCATTTTCACCACACTTATGACAAATTCCCCTTACCGTGAACAAATTCTTTAGGTCCCCAGCAATTCATTGCAAAGAGGTATGTATTAGTTTCTTGTGATTGGTCCAGATTCTGAAAGTGTTTAGAAGGATGAACTCATCATCTCCTTCATTTGATATGTAGTTAGCTATAATAGATGCATTTGTATTAATGAAGCTATAGTGGCATAAACACGCTAAGGAACTATATAGCTATGGAAATGTCTCTAGAGTCTTAAATAAGCAGTATCTGCATCCAGGAGGTCAAACAACTGGTTGACAAGATCACTGAACTTTGGTCTCTGCATGTCGATGATCTTCCAACCAACACCGTTCCATGACTTGCCATCTGTGCAGGTTGAACTCAATAGGCATATATACGTACGTGGCTACTGTATACTGAACTTTGGTCTCTGCATGTCGATGATCTTCCAACCAACACCGTTCCATGACTTGCCATCTGTGCAGGTTGAACACAATAGGCATATATACGTACGTGGCTACTGTATTCTGAGATCGTGAGATGGCAGCATGCAGAGTATATATAGTGCCATTCACAAAACATTAACACTAGTGTGTATTAGAGGATGTGATGTCTTTTGTTAGCTATTATGGAGCTTTTCCACTTCATTATCACAAAATCAGAGCGTCGATAGACGCTCTGTAATAATCGGGATGGCGCGTGTGAAATCTCACGTGATCCGCGTACAAAAAACTCGGCGAGAATGACTCACCATGGCTTGAAAATCACTAGCAATAGTCTACAGGCCAATATCTAGATGCCCCTAAGACTTCCTACGTGCCCTCAGTTCCGAGGAACCACTGGGAGCAATCTCACCGCATGGCTGTTGTAGCTATGTGGTAGAGAACTATACTCCAATCGTGTGTCGTTGTTTGATGAGTGCTGCAAGTACGTCAGGTCGTTTGGCAAGAAGGGGAAGAATGATGGAGAGTTTGACGATCCATATGCAGTTGTCGTCAGTCCTGAGGGTTGTGTGTGTGACACGAACAATGATCGAATTCAGCTGTTCAAATGAAAAACTGCATACAAAAAGAACACTTTGAGGTCTTTTTGTATCATAAATTAATATAAGCCAACCCTACTGTATAGAAATGACTCGTGAAAACACACTTTTTTGCATATTATTTTAACCCTTGGGGGGCGTGCATGGACTGAGAAAAGGGAGTGAACCACTGACTTTGCCCATATAGTGCACTGTAAGCACATGAGGTTATACTCGAGGGATGTATATAATATAATATATAATTATACTATCTACTGATGCAGCAAAACAGTTTCCATGCATCTTGTCTTTGCACACGCGCTTTCAATGGTTTACATTTCAGCTGATATGCATGCAAATACAGCAATGAAGTTTATACAGTTAGCTGCTATCCTAGCTGTTATATTAATGCCGTTCCAAATTGCGAATTTGCAATATTTATTCAGCACTTAATTACAAGAGTTTACAGTTCGTCATTACAGCAGTCAGTTACTATAGTCGTGTTCACAAGTTGTATCTCTTGGTGAGTGAGATTTAGTGGAAGGAGTTCGTCCCCACTGGATTCCCATCAACGATTGTGTTGAGTCCGACATCGGCCGTCACGACAGTGTAATACCACCCGGAACGCAGGATGGTGAAGATGGACTCAATCTTCCATCCGTCGTTTCCTCCATTGTGCACGACGATCTTGTTAATGTCGGCCTTGGTGATGCAGCTCTTTTTCAGCTTGAGGTCGCTCTTGAGACTGAACTTCCAGAAGTCTCCCTTGTTTTTTAGCATGTCCTTGCCGGGGTTGTTGGGGAACCGAGCGGAGCCCTTCTCATGGTTGGAGAGGTCGACAGACAGGTAGGGTAGGTCGTCTGAATCGGAATGGCTCGATCCAGACGTGAATCCCATCACGTAGATGTGGGTCGCACAGCGTTTTTCTGTGTGAGGAGAAAAAATCTCTTAAAATATCTCTGGGAGAATGGCAGCATAATAATTATACTATTATGGTAACCTAATTGTGTTCTTGCACTGGGCCTTATAGTTTAGTTTCATCTTTAACCCTTAGGTATACCGACACATTCTCTTCCCCTTAAGGCTGAAAGGTCTTTAATGTCTTTACTAATGCTTACGTGCTTGCATGCCAGCTTCATCATTCCTGTCTTCGTCCTCCACCACCATCATCATCATCTCCTCCCCTCTGCTGGATCATTCTCAGCATGCCTTCCAGATTTGAATCATCTTCCTCACCATCATCTGAGTAACATGCCACAATAGGGCATGCACGTTAGCTAAATGAACAAGAGAAAAGAGAGCAGTATTAAACCTGACTGAGATATCTCTCCATACTCTTGTTCCTTGTCCTCATCCATGGCGGGCTGGGGATAGCACAAGGCCAGAGGCATTAGCAGGGCCAGGAGCACGAGGAAATAGCTTGCGTTCATAGCCGAGGAAGAAATCATTTTCCCTTAGTTGCAGCGAGCAGTTTTGCCGATGACGGCAAGGAGAATGCGCGCCCTTTTTATACTGCGCCATCCCCGATGCGGCCCGAGGGGGCTCTGTGCATGTGCACCACTGCCTGGAGCCTGCCCTGGTGGTACGTTCCCTGCTGTTTACCGGTTCGGTCTCCCCTTTGGCCCTGGGCTTAACTTCCTGCGGAAGGTTTCAGGGCAGCCCGATGCCCACGTGCGGGAAGCTGGAGTTTAGATGGAAATAGTAGCTAGCTAGCGAATCCACGGGCCACCACACCTAATTAATCGTAGCTCCCTTTCGACCACGGTTAAGCAAGGAGACTATGGCATTTTACCTGTTATGTCATCATATTTGCATATGAGTAATACGTTGCTTGTACCTTAGGAACCCAGCACTATATAAACGAATAATACAGCTACGTCACTTTCCATTTCATGGAAAATTCTGAGTAGCTAATATATTTGGCCCCTGCTCTCTACAAGGATTTTTACGTGTGTGTGTATGCATTGCGCATGCTCAGTTTCTCTTAGCTCATTTCCTGTTCTCCGTGTAAGTGTGCATGTTAGTGTTGTAACAGAATCTGATCTATTGGTACACGCAATCTGCGCTAGCTAGCGACTCCTCGTGGACAGTGGGTCCGCCATGATATCACAGAGTGCATGCTCCTAAGCTGCCCAGACCGCTGCGCGTGCGCGCATGACTGACTCCGCCCCCCTGAAAGTGCTGAGTTGGCAGTATATTGGGGGATTTCCATAACACAAACGGCAGGAATGGGTCTTTGTGTGAAAGGTGAGTGGTATACTGTATGTTTCACCCAGTCACCTCGTATGCTGGGTGCCACATTCATAATTGCAGTCTCAGTATCTATATGCTTGAGCCAGAAGAATCTGTCACCCGCTGTAGCTCACACACTCAGATTTACTATGTGACTGGGCAGCATGGTTACACCACGTTTGCTAAATACTGCAGGGTTGCACAGGCAAGCAAACTGGAATACACCATTGAATCGCTTCAGCATCCCATTTTGGTTGCACTCATTGGAGGCAGAGTAATATAGCTTCGGTCTTCCGATTTCACTGAACCTCTTCTGCCTCCATGCAGCTGGAATGAGTAGTTTCACATAGTTTTGAATAGCTGATGGTAGCTAATACGGAATCAGTGTTTATTCCATACAATCCCATTATAACTTCAAACACACAGTCATAAACTTCATTTTCTCACATGTGCAGGAAAGAAGGATAGCATTCCTCACCACAACTGGTTCATCATTTTTGGTTTACTTCAAGCACTTGCTTACGCGGTCTTTATTATGTTTACACCGTCAATCTATCAGTTTGTCACGACACAAAATAACTCCTCCGAGGAATTGGAGGTAATTTGTTTGCAAGACACGCCCCCTCACATACAATCCAGGCCAAAACTCTAGTTGAAAGTTTTTTCTCTGTGCATGCATGCCTTGCTTTGATCTCGTTCATGTCACATGTATTTACAGGAAAGTGGCTCCAACCCATTTTGGCCTGGATTGGGAGGTTCTCCGAGAGACTATGCCTGGGTCTCGGTGTCATTTGCACTGTTTCAAACTGCTCTCTTCCCTCTTCCAACCCTCCTGATGGACACACTGCCATACACTCCTCTCATACTCTTCACGACGTTTCTCTACACCATCAGTGGAGTGGTGTATGGATGGGCCACCAGAGTGTGGATGGTGTTTATTGCTCGTGGTCTGATGGGTTCTGCAGCTCTTTTCGGATCCTCTGTAATTTACACTTACATCGGTGAAATTGGGACGTACATGGATAGGTCTCGACGGAAGATGGGAAAGAAACCCATGAAAGATGTGTTGTACATTGCAAACACACTTGCCTCAAATGGATGGTACTTTGGTTTACTCGGTAAACAATCTTATACGCACCAAGTTCTAAATGTGGTCAGTAAACCCCTTAAGTTTAGTTGCTCAGTATAAAAGGATGGTAGCTAACGGAGACATTATTATACCACCATGAATCGCAGCCCTGAACTCTTATCCCACACTTAGCCCTAACACGAGAATCTGCTTTTACATGAGGGTTGGTAGTTCTATTAGCTTCACTATGTTTGCTCTGTGTCACTCACCTATCTAGGATGCATTGCTTTTGGGTTAACCTCTACCTGGAAAAACATTTGGGTACTGGGGGAATGCTACAACACTTGCTGAATATTCAACATTGCTTGGCTCACAGCAGAGGTATGCAGCTGGAAGCTAAACCGAGTAGCTGCAGTTTGTGCATCGACTTACTAGTGTAGGATAACTGCCATTGCATGTGTAGACCTTTTCTGGGGGAAATGTAGGAGTATACAAGTTTATAGCAATGTTACATAATATTAATCAACTCTATCTCACTCACATACTACACCATGAAGGTATTAACGCAGCGTTGGTGAGGATTCCCTCAGTGAACCCCTACCGTCTCCCAGGATGGTTCCTGGTATCTCTGAGTCTGACAGTCGCAGTCCTTGTGGTCCTCTTCTTCACAGAGCCCAGACCATGGGCCTGTAGGAAGGCCAAGCACTGTAACTTGAAATCTAACATGTCCTCACTCAAATACAGGTCCAACTCCAGGAGCTACGTACTAGTATCCTTAACTAGCAACACATTTGCATGCAAACACCAGTAATTCAATATTGCGTGCGAGTATTTACAATCACGTAAAACATAGCTGTAGTGCAGTGCCTGTCACATTATTAATCAATTAATCAGGACTAGGTAGGCTCACATGCATTATATATATAAGAA
This sequence comes from Geodia barretti, assembly GCA_030341885.1. NCBI lineage: Eukaryota > Metazoa > Porifera > Demospongiae > Tetractinellida > Geodiidae > Geodia > Geodia barretti. The sequence continues at coordinate 15,757 of CASHTH010003847.1, read as the reverse complement.
GAAAACTTTGAACTTTCCTTCACTTCCTGGTAGTGTGTTTTGTTTGTATTGTTGAATTCTTACGTTACTGGACAGGCTCTCTCTGTGGTGTACACACTTGCCTCCCCCATCCTCAGCGATCAGTTTGGGTTTACTGTTGACAATACTGCTCTCTTCTTTGTGGGGCTGGGGGTTGGGGGCTTTGCCTCTGTTATTATTCAGTGAGTTCTTGTAACAGGAAGTACATTAGAGAGTCGGTAGACTCTCTATATAGGGATGACACAAGTGGAAAAATCATACAAGTGGAAAAATCATTTCTTCAAAATGAAAGGGGGATATAGGGATGGCTTGAAGCACCAAAAAGGAAGAAACAAGGGGTCATTACACAGCAAAGTTGCACAAAGCTACATGACACCATCCCTATATCTTTGTTTTATTGTTTATAAGCAAAGTTTAATATCAAACAATATCAAACAAAGATATAGGGATGGTGTCATGTAGCTTTGTGCAACTTTGCTGTGTAATGACCCCTTGTTTCTTCCTTTTTGGTGCTTCAAGCCATCCCTATATCCCCCTTTCACTTTGAAGAAATGATTTTTCCACTTGTATAATATGCAGTATTACAGCAAAGGTTTGGCAAGCCCAGGCTCAGCTACACTTATGTTATGTGGAATGACAAACTAGTATAGGAATAGCAATTTCTGTTTAGTACGATTGTGTGTTATAATTTTCTTCCAAGGTTTTCTGCAAAAGCCCTGAGGTGCAACAACAGAGTGATGGTGGGGCTGGTGTTTGTGGTGATTGTGATTGGATGTTCAGTGATGACTGACTGGCAAGCAATTAATGTGGAAGACCCCTGTAACTTTTCATCTCTAATGAACAATGTAACAACCAGTGATACTGGGGAAGCTAGCTTTATAGACGGCAACACGAATGAGTCGAATGTGACTATATTCCAGTTGTTAGTAGAGAACTGTGAGGCTAGGAGTACCTCTGGGTACGAGTGTTTCTGGAATCCTCATTCTCGTGTGACTGGAGATCAGTGTAACACTTGCTATCAAGGTTGCCTCAGCCTCCAGACGTCTCTCACCTTCTACCAGTACACTGTCGGCGTGTTTCTAGTATCTGTTGGAGGAACTCTGGAGTACATCTTCAATTTCGCACTCTTGTCAGACATAATTCCTCCGGAAAATCAGGTAAACTCTTAATCACTCTTTGGCTAGCGAAGCGTGTTCCGTCTGAATGCAGGATTTTATGTATATAGCTATGTAACATCGGGCACTGGACATACCGTGGTGTTGAATGTGATTCACTAAACACCCACTTCGCTCGCCAAAAATGCATGGGATTTCTTCAAGTAATGATTGTTATGATGTCAGTAATCATTTCTATTTCCAGGGAAGTATCACAGCCTTCACTATAGGATGTGGAGCTCTGTCTAGAGCAGTGACACCATTCTGGTGTAAGTTTTACATGAAACAGGCTATTGTACAGTAGCTAACCGGATTAGCTAATAACTTGTTTTGTGCAAATTAATGCTATACCGCCATCGTGCAAAACAGTGATAATAATAATGGCACCAATCTGGATATTGCCCATTACACACGGTGTTTAGCTACTTTGTTCAGAAATAAGTTGGGTAAAAGCTATAAACACACTATAATTATGCATTACCTTATGATTTTGAATGCAGATGTTGAAAGCTATGAGCAGACGGGCAAGCACACCTTCCTCCCACTGATAATCACGATGGCAACCTTCTTGATTGCACTTGTGGTTCTTGCAGCCCTCTATAAAGACCTTGCTCCCAGAAACACTACGACTGAGTCTGAGCCACAGCATGCATCTAATCCTTCTGCACAAGAACTACAATCAGTAACAGAAATTAAAATGTAAAATGTGCTTTTGTTCATCCATCTTTGGAGTTTCTTATGGTATAATGATATGAATTATTTTTACATCTACATAATTATTTCCAGACCATTTTCTCTACGCAGCACCTAGCTCTTTTTGTAAGCTATATACCAGTAAGCTACCTCATAATGGAGTTTTCAGGTGTGCACGAAGCAAGCACCCAACACATAGATGAATATTATGACTGAGTAGAAGGCTGATCACGGGTGCGCAGTGCTGCGCTCGCGCATTGCGGCACATACTACATCTATGTGGTGTAATAGTAACATGCGTTTTGCTGTTTGTTTGCTAGTTATACTGCTTTGTGTACTATGGTGGTGTTTTTGTGTCCCTGCCTACCCAACTAAATTTCACTACAAAAAAGCGTAAGCTTCTAATGTGTCATGATGCCTGCTTTGTCAGGTAGATGTGAATAAAAAAAATGTTAGTCACAACCAACAACTCTACTCAAAACTTCTACTTTAATCGCCTCCTTCGCCTTTGGAACTCTCTCCCTCCTCTTGACATGAGTCAATCAATGACAACTATAAAAAGTAAACTCCACAAACATTTTTGGAACCATTTCACTACGAACTTTGATCCCGACAATGTGTGCTCTTTTCACTACCTCTGTCCTTGTGCTAAATGCTGGTCACTCCCAGTCTCCTCCAATTTTGACTCTTCTCTCCTCTAAATAATTAAGTATATAATTATTGTGTTTTATTAGGCTGCTGGTTTAGACCTTACACATTTCATCTGCCCTGTCTGCTACTGTTACCTCACTAAGTGCTATAAAGTCATCATAAATAATAATAATAGAATCAGAATCAACCCAATGCACATCAGAGTGATAATTAGTAGATGCCATTTAGTCAGTGTTGTTCATAGTTGAAAATTCATTTCTTCAAAAGGGGCCGCTATGGGATGGCTCAAAACAAACCTTTGTTCTATTGATTTATTATAATTATAGGCAAATATGATCAGACAAAGATATAGGGATGGTGTCATGTAGCTTTATGTGTCTTAGCTGCGTAATGACCCCATTTTCTTTCCTTTTTCATGTTTTGAGCCATCCCTATATCCCTTCATTTAGAAGAAATGATTTTTCCACTTGTATAGGTATGTCAGCTAGCTAGTAGATGTGAATACAGGCACGAGCATGGGCAGTTAGATGATGCGCCTCGCTCTGTATGGTGTCGTCTACTCCTGTTTGCTGTCAACCAGTTCAGGAGTGTGGATGTTCAACAACCTTGTTTAGCCATGGCATAGGAGCTATGTAGCTACTATGTTTTTGATCGGAAATTCATTCAGTCTATGGTCAATGATATGACAATTTTTCTATTCAGCAACGTTTTCCTTGTCTCGCCATACATAAAAACTGTTCGATATAAATGAGTGTTTCCTTTTTTGCATAATCATAACATGACCAACCAGAGAGTCACGATAAACAGCTATATAACATCCCTGGGAACAAATGCTGAATGACAGGTCTTGTAATAAAGAGATCGCGTGCAGGCACGCAGTTGCCTGCAAAGAGGAGCAAGTATCCCAAGTGCTACCTAAAAGAGTGACGTAAACTACGTAGCTACGGTGGTGCATGTAGTGCAGTCTTACTAAATGCATTTGATTCAGGATTTTCACTTCCCGAGTTACTGGTGGGCCATAGCTTTCACCCACTTCTTTGCTGCGCTGTTGTAGCTACCTCCTACGGTATTTTGTGCTAGCTAGTTTAAATAAGCTACGGAGATGGTTATTCCTTCAGTGCCTGCGATAGTGTTTCTGTTTTGCTGTGGGCTATCTTTAGGACAGAGGTGAGTTTAATACTTAACCACGGGTGTCAAGGAGCTTAAAATTAATGTTCTATATAGGACATGTACTACTGTTGAAGTGAACTATGTAGCCTCATCAAGCATAGTTTACTACCGTGAGTCATACTACCGATGTGAAGCGTTTGAGTGGGGCTGGACTAATTGCATTCATGAACAAACCTACAGGTATATAATATTATAGCTAATCCTGTGTAAAAACAACTACTACAGAGGTCGTACACATGTTGAGGTAATATTGCCTAAAGGAAAAATAATTATTATGCAAGGAAGGTTGATTACAAGTGGAAAAATCATTTCTTCAAAAGGGGGATATAGGGATGGCTCGTCCCAGGTATACTATGGGAAATCAAGTACCTCGTGTGGACCAATCAGATTGCTCGATTTAAACCAGCTATGCACTAAAATCACGCTAGTGGAGCACTGAACCCCTTGGAATTGCCCTTTGACAGGCATGTTGTACTTGATGACATAGTTTACTACTCAAGTTTGTCATGAGTATATTATAGATTGTCTCCACACATGAAATTTACTTTTTCCTTACCACTACATGCTTCCGAGAGCTTGCTTTGTTTTTGTAGGACAAGATCCAGAGTTGTATATCACCAAACATCGGTCTACCACATCAGCTGCTGTGGTGGGTACAGTGGTACCGGATGCGAAGGTATGTTATTAACTAATTAATAGGATAGCAATTGAGCTGTGCATAGAAGGTGTATTTATGAAGGTAGTGCATGTTAAGATGGCCATGAAGGTTATGGCACAGCATTAATAGTGCTGTGTTTTTATTACAAGCTGTGTGCTCTCCTGTATGCCAAAATGGAGGCACATGCTCGTCACCAAATTCATGCTCATGTCAAAGTGGATGGATGGGAAGTATATGCACACAAGGTATGTATAAAGCTCAAGATAAGGTTTGACTGTGTGTATTATCTGTGTGGTTTGGCTGAAAGCGCGATGTGTGTGCACGCGAGTTAGTCAGAATGGTGGATGGTCTGGATACTTGCACTAGCAACAATATTCTGTTACCTTGGCCTCTAGTGTGAATGGACCGGATTTAACTTGTCATGACCACAGCGTATTTCCTTGTGTAATAAATGTGGTAGCTCAATTCACTGTTACTTAAACCTCTCTAGCGGTTTGCTTTCCGAGTTGTCAAAATTGGTGGGAACGTTGCTCATTCTCCAAGTTTATTCATTGGTTTCGTGCCGCGACAAGATATTGGCGTTGGTTAATTGGGGATATATGCATTAATGGTAAACATTCTGTAACTATATGTGCTCCCTGAATTAAGGGTGTTTTTACTGTCATGCAGATATTGATGAATGTGCTGTGGAAAATGGTGGATTTCTGGTGTGTGTATCACTGTCGTGCCATAATACATGCGTGGAAGCTTTGTTAGGTGTATCGTGTGATCTGGTTAGTGTGCATGGCTCTCATAGATGTAAAAATGAGTTTTTTTTTTTTTTTTCTGAATGGTGAGGTGAAAAGAAGAGCTTGCGTTATAAATTACCCTTTGCACCAATGCACTGTAAAAAGTCTTGTCCACTGCATGATTATTGGCGAGCAAAGCAACCCTACCCACCCACTGGATATGTAGTAGGGTTTAGGAACAGCACTGCTTGTCCTAAAAGCAGTTAGATATTGAGGGTGACAATGTCTATAGACCACTGAAATTTTGAAATCGTGCATTTGCTTGCCACCATTGCAGCAGTTTTTATGTTGAATGGGTACTGTCCATATCATAATGAAAAGCACTAAAGTGCAAACCCTCGGCGAACTGCAGTTATATACCGCTAATTGATGGGCTGGGCTATAATAGTATGCGTGGTCTCTAGCTTGTAGATCGGAGAGCCTGATTCGGGCTAGCGACAGTATATAGTAGATAACATGCGGGAGTTGACACACGCCCTTCGTTGCAACCTCTCTTGTGCCTTCAACCACGCCATAACTCGCGAACGCAGTAAGAACTTTTAACGAAAATCGCCAAATTTAAAATCAAGCAAGTGTGGCGCTAAACCTATTGGTATCGCTCTTTTGCTGTCTCTTTGCGCGTAGTGGCAGAAAACGTGGTAACAGACACACACACAAACGGACAAGTACCGCCTCGCTGCGCATGCGCGCCGAGGGTTAATGTATGCCTGGCCGTTGAGCACTTGCGTTCTATTGCAAACTCTGATTTGTAACCTTCATAGATTTAGATTGTCAAATAACCATTTCAGCCTCAGGGTACACTGTTTCACTATATACAGCTTTTACACCAGCAAATTTGCTATGTATCAAAACCTAGAAGGACACTTAATGACGAACGCATTATAATAATATATTATTATGTTGGAAAACATCGCACCATGTATAGTACTGCTATTCTCTCTTACACAAATCAGCTCATTTACTAGAGGGACCTACAGAGATATGTCCTGGAGATGACGTTGCACTCACATGTGTGGTTGATAGTCCAGTCACTACTTGGAATGTCAGCTATGCAGGAGAGAATGATGCTTGCCAGTAATGAACGTGCTTCTCAAGTCCCAGACACTTGTGGACCAGATGGAAGGTTTAGATCAGCTCAAACCGAAAGCAGTGAGGATGACACAAACTCTTCTCTCACATTAATCTCAGTATCCGAGGATCTCAATGGAACACTAGTCAAATGTACTAATGGTGATAATGGTTCTATTATTGGCTACTATGACATCTGTATCGTAGGTAAATGATTTGTATGTACCTATACATAATATGCACATTCAAAATTTGATAGGAATGGCCACAGCCCCGCCTCTCAAAGTTGAAGTTGGTATGTATACTGAAGTGGGCTGTGTTCTAACAGTGGGATGGAGTCCACCTTCCATCAGTTGTACTGGGTCTGTGTCACAGTATGTGTTGTCAGTGACTTCGTCTACCACCAATTGTCAGTCATTTCACGACTGCAAAGTCGTGGATGGTAGTTCAGTGTACAGAGTACCTGGTAATGAGACCCAGTATAGTCTCACTGTGGCTAGCAAGGACTACCACAACATCACTGTCAGAGCTGAAACATGTAATAATACTATTGTTGGTGACATCAGTTCTACAGGCAGAGTGAACTTGAAAGGTAGCTAAGATTTATGTGTTCTCTGTTACGTTTTGATCAATATCGAACATTACTAGCACTACAGAGGGAATCCCACCTGTTTTCCTACCATTATCTGTACAGTATAACTGAACTTTACGCCATAGACTCTATTACAGTCAACTGGCCAAGAGCTGATGTAAGTCCATCATTCGTAGCTATTTATGTTTGAATAACTCAGAGCAGGTTTTTAACAGAGAGGCTGACTATAGGGTTATAATTAGTAATGGATCTGAGTTTGAGACAGCCATTGATATCATGACAAGTGAAACCTGCACAGGGGGCACTTGTAGCTACAGCTTTGTCATGAATGGCATCACTACCTTACATTCCGTGGCAGTAGAAGTTATAGGGTGTACCAGTGAGAAGATTGAGGCTCACAACATATCAATATGTAAGAGAAGCCTACAGATTTATCTCTTTGTTAATGCCTCTTCCCTACATTTTATAGCTATATATATATCTAAAGTCTGCGATCCAGAGCTATTACTGGCATCTAGTGTCAACTGGAGCACAATGTCAGTGACTCCAAGTGGACTTGGTGTCTTCACATTCCCTGGTGGAAATGTAACCTTTGATGGGGTTTCTCTGGGATCTACTGCTGTCTACTCTACTAACCAGTACCATCGTGTGAATGGAAGTCAAACCTTCGAAAGCAAATGTGGGAGCAATAATTGGACACTCCCATGTGAGATTGTTCCAGGTGAAGAAGGATAATTAAAATTTATAGCACTGAGATATTTTTTTGGGTCAATGCCATGAATCATCATTATTATTTTTTTAATTGAGCTTTAACACCATTCTGGCATGTGAGAGAATAGTGAAATTACTAGTCTCGGTCCCTTACCCTCCTTAAAATGAACCCAATGGGTTCTTATCTTATTTACTAGTTTACATTAAAAAACACTCCGACAGTGAGAATTATTGGTGATGACATCATTTTGCAAATTACTCTCCCTCTCAGTATGTGACGAGGATAACCTACTATCATGTAACACAACTCTTTCCAGAGCTGATAACATGCTGTGTTGTAATGATGGCATCAGTATATGCCTTGTGTATGATGGAATTACCATTGGCAGTATTGCTACCTATTCTACCTCTGAGAACTTCTGTATAATGGGTGAAACTAAGGCATTTAGAAAATGTACCAACAGCCACTCATGGGATGGGGATATCCCCACTATAAGCAAAGGTAATAATTGCAATTCTAAAGGTGGGAGTTGCATGAAACGTTTTTAAGGTAACCGAACTCACTGAGATACTTGAAACAAATGACTGATGATTCTTGCGCCTTTTTCACTCACAGTGTGCTTCTTACATAGTGGACAAAAGGCAGGGATGAAGCTAACGCTACCTTGTCTTTTTTGTGCTGCCACCTCTAGCTATACCTCTCCTCTAATGTTGGTTGTCTTCCAGCTTCCAATTCACAGGTGTTGAGTCCTTCAAGCATTGTATTGCTTGTGCTGGGACTTCTATTCTTTTCTGCTGGAATTCTACTGGCAATATCACTGTCATTGAGACTGAAACAATTAAGCGGTATGTAATATAATCAATGGAATTATAAAAACTATATCAATTTTTACCCACAGAAGTTCATATTCAGTGGTGGCACAAAATAATGTTGGTTCTTTCAATAGCTTCCACTGGCTTCAATACAATACTGTGGCTAACATTCTTGGGCTATACAGCTGGCAACAGTGGGTCAAATGTTTGTAATATTTAACGTGTTGACGTTAATTGACGTTTTACCCAGATTTCTCAGTAAATGATGGATATTTAAGAGGAAATGAATATTATTGCAAATCTCCCAGTGGACACTCTGGTATTAGGGACGGTCTACTAACATCCTGTTTCATCTTTTCTCTTCTGGTCCTGAGTGGGTGGGTGGTCTGTATGACTACAATAAGGATAGCTGTTTCTCACTCTACTAGAAGGTAGGTTGAGGGCATGAACCTTGCAGCTACATAGCTATACACTGGACAAATTGCTGCTATTAACTATTAATGCCTACTGCAGGAATTCACAGAAACCACTCCTTATATGCTGTCTTAAGGTATACCTACTACATGTGTGTGTGCATTATATCCGCATTATATTACAGGAGGGAAATGAACAAAATCAGCTTGATGCAGCTCAAAACGTTGATGCAACTGGCCTCACCAAATCCACCAGCTTTGTATTATGAGGTGGTTAATGTCATAAAGGAGAGGAAGAGTTCAGAAGATATTCAACTGACAGACAATAAGGCTTATGTTCTTCCTGTACGAAAAGGAAGCATCCAAACATCACCCAATAATGCATATGGGATAACTAAGTAGCTACATAGCTTTCCTTGGAATCTTTAGCCAGACTTCCAATAGCTACCGGTTTTTGTGCTCAGAGAAAGAAATTTTATATGTAGTTGAAATTGGTAGGTAGCTAGATGTTTGTGTTTGTGTCAATATAATTATAGAGAGTTATACTTGCATAAAAATGCTTCAGACTAGCACTTGCAGAGTTTGTAAATTTACTGTGACAGCTGTACCATTACATTGACAAAGACGACTGATCTGATACACAGATCATGTTGAGACTTGTGGACACTGAATAAAATTAAAACAGCAGTTACGCCACACGTCCCAGCACTTAAGTATACCTCAGTGTCCTTGATATGTGGGCACTTGCAGCCCAGACATGACCTCTTAAGCCTCTCCAGAGATATCAATTTTTCTTGAGCTCCTGTCTTGACTGGGTTCACCATTGATGACCACTTGTTAGTATCGTCACTTTGCATCCCTCTCCACCAGTAGCAGTGGCAGAGCTAACTGTAGATTATTATGGTGCTACCTCTATGGTAGCTCTGGAGGTCATGGAGGTGACATAGCTGCACTTGGGGCAATCTGAGAAAGTGAGATAAGATTGACTATGGAGCATCCTCTTTAATTAAGGCATTCAGCAGAAACAGCCAACAGCTTCAGACATTTTGTGATATCCTCTGGAGTTATTATACGCATCAAGAATCATCTCATTGTTGAGAGTCTCCAGCATAGGGAGCTTGGTAAGCACAATGCCGAACGTCACTTCCTAGTTTCTGAAAGTGTTGGCACCAGGCATACATAGAAGGATTAGTGATCGTCTCTTATGTTTGAGTGACATATTACCACCATAAAGACACACTGTGGAGCTAGCTATGGAAATGTCTCTAGAGTCTTAAGTAAGCAGTGTCTGCGTCCAGGAGGTCAAACAACTGGTTGACAAGATCACTGAACTTTGGTCTCTGTCAATGATCTTCCAACCAACACCGTTCCATGACTTGCCATCAGTGGAGGTTGAACACAACAGGCACACGTACTACTGTATTCTGAGCCGGCAGCATGCAGAGTAGTGCCATTCACAAAAAATTAACACTAAATGTGTAATTCCGAATGAGTACTGTCCTTTATTTCCCCTCACATGCCATATAAAAGCAATCACCAGGTGTAATAAAAAGGTATTCCGAATGAGTAGCTGTGCTTTATTTTCCCTCACATGCCGTATAGAGTATGTAATGTCTGCTATTATAGAGCCTTCCACTTCATCATCACAAAATAGAAGAATGGGTCAAGCTATATACCCTACACTGAACTAATAGGTGTAAGAGTGATGGCAGTATATAGACGGGGACTGTAGACCCCCAATAATCTGTGCACACATGCCAGGGAACATGACATACACTGACGAAATAAAACATGATGTAATTCTCTCCGTACAGACAGACTATTGCAGAACTAGCAGTAGTGTTAGTTCTCTGTGCATGCATGCGAGTCCACTAGGCTCTCTTGAAGAAAGTGTAGTTCTAAGTACCACTGAATTATTTACACCCCCTGATTCATGAAGTTTTCACACACCTAGCTACGAATTATACTTGCAGGGCAATGACCGAGAAATGTGTCCCCACCACCAGTCAAAACATTTCCTATGCCTGTGGTACTCACATCCCATCAGAGCAGACCAAATTGGTGGGTCTCTCAAGTCTGTGTCCTAATCGAAGCTCAGTCAGCAGAGTCATGCTGGGACACAGCATAGGGCACTACTCCACATGTCAACACCTCCCAACACGTTCACTCCATATGACCACTGTGGAAAATTCACAGTTTGGAGACAGATAAGAGATAGTACTAGCTACTTTAAAGTATCGATATGGCAATTTTTGAGACTTGATTTTGAGATATACCAGCAGGTATATGCAATTATCTGATGCAGCAATAGAATAATTATATATAATTTATCACAGTTTGAAAACTATTACAATCACAGACGGAGTTTTGAGAAGACACAACAGTGATGTTAAGAGCTTATAGCTGACTTCTAAAGTAGCTATATATATTCCGTGCTCTGTAGCTTACTACATCAGTTTCTCTCGTTATAGATGTTCATCTCAATGCTCTCGGGGGCCATCCCCGTATGGGGACCCTTTCCCCCACCCTCACTCCTACGCGACGGTAGTAGTTGGTGCATACATATCCTGCTGCCAGCCCGAAATCTGCCACTTTTATCACTCCATTTGCCAGTCATCGATCCTGTCATTATGAAAACCATTGGTGGAAATCTTAACAGCAGATGCACTGATGTGAGCTACAAGTTGTTTGCATAGACAGCGTTCCTCGTATTGGAGCACTTTAAGCCACACATCAAAAGAAATTTGTAGCAAAGAGCGTGCCTTTAATTCAGAAAATCCAGTAGCCATGATCAAACTATTTTACAACACTACATTGGTCAATGGCAAACACTTGTCACCACGTAGTCATTGTCGCAAAACTTGCCAAAGTACATGAAAAAAGCTCTCTGTATAGTTAAAAGTATTGCAGCAATTCTTTTCTTTGTCCTTAGTTCTATCCACGAGTAAACTCTTAACACATGGAGTAAACTACGAAAAATGTTTTATATTGAGGAAAATTTTTGCATGAATAATGCTGCCACAGAGATATATCCGTTAATACGTATAAAGCATTTTGAAGTCTAGATGCATGTTTTGTATAGCTCTAGATGTTAGTGGTTTCTAGCTAACCCATCTTATTTGAGCATATGTGGAGAATTGTTGTGGTGAACAGTGAACACTGTAATACGGTTCTGTGTGCAAAAGGTTTTGGGAGTGCTGGATCATTGAAAGTGTCACACACTATGCACATTCCTTTACACATGCTTATAGTGAATATAGCTAACACAGTCATGTACCACTGGAAAGTAAACTTACTTACATTCACCACAAAACATGCTGAAAGTAACTGTGTGCTATGTATAAACAAAGTGTATTATTATGCAACATACTACACAGCTACCTTTCTGTCAAGTCACAGTGTTTGAAAAAGTGTGTGGCTCATTGTACATACGAGTTTGTGTTATGGACTGACATGCAGTTTTCTGGCTGCCAGGTCACGATGAACAAACATCTGCATGGCCAGGTAGCTCATGCCTTTGCAATCTGTGACACATATCGAGACACTTCTTGGTGCTGCAAAAACCTATGTAGCAAAAGGTTCAAACAGTCATAAGTCTAAATCTTTAAAGTTTACATTTTCATCCAAAGGATGGTCAGTGAAGAAAAGGTTTTCTCTATTCTCCTGGACGTAATCCAATACACTGCCATCTGACATGTAGGGCATAATGACCAGGGCACCTCTCCATCAAACACAGTCCAATCCGTGACATCACATTGGGATGATTAGAGGCAACATTATAGAAACCTCTCTCAAGCTTCTCCTTATCATTTTCTGATGCAAGACTGGGTGGAACAAAGTAATGTAACACGTTATATACACAGAAGCTAGAGCTGCCATCACATATTATTTTCATGTTCACAGTTCACTATTCACCATGTAAAAGAGTCGCAAGGCAATGACAGACAAAACAGCACAACATGCATACACTCTCCTTAGTTCCAAAGAAAAAAGGGTTCTCCTGGCTGGGATTCTAAACAACACTCTGCAGTATATATACCACTCAGTGTTCTCTATCAACTGAGCTACACCAGGATGGCTTAGAGCAGGCAGGCTTGAATACACAACAAAATAGGGCTAACCATGCTGACTCAGTAAGCTTGACGTATCCAGTGCTGGTTACACGTCTACCAAATAATGTCAAAATGCATTGAAACCCAAAAGCAAGTAAATACAAGATTGCATTCGTTCCTTTAAGTATCATCAATAAGCCATGTCATGAATGCATGCAGGTAAAAACAGTTTTCCTTCCTTACTTTTCCCCACCTTGAAGGCGAACGCAGGTTGACCACTGCTATATAACACGATAAACAGCCCTGATTCTCCTGAGATGCAAAGTTCAACGTCTTATTTCTAAAACAATAAACTGGACACTGGGGTGGCGGCGCCCAATCAGCACCGGGTTCGCGGGGCTTCGCCATTATTCTATACTCAGCTTGCACGTGTGCTTCGAGAACAGCATGTGCCGTTGTGTCAGCTGCTCATCTCATTGCTGGAGAAGATTCGGTGTTCTGGTGGAGGGGAGTTTCTGGGAGAATCCTCTCTCCAGAGATTAGTGAAGATTTTCCATTGAATAGCATTATATACGCAGATAGTATAGCGCCTAGTATCTACACAATATTAATTCTTAAGACTTGGAGGGATTGTTCTTGACACATTTATGCGTCTGTGGCTTGTTAAGTGTTACCTCTTAGTCTCCGATGTGCAGCAGCTGCTTCTATTTCTGGGAATGGTAGCATCAAAATAACACGTGGGAACGTTGTGTTTTACTAAAACTCACGGGCAGAAACTAATCCGTGGGGTTCCCTCTTTCTGACATAGAGAAATGCAACTGAAAGACTGAGAGTGTCACAACACCATCGCACTGTACCCAGCAATGGCCCAGCAGCAGACGGAGATATCCCATTAGAGAGCAGTGACTCCCGTCTACATTCACTCTTTGGTGTCCTACCGGAAGAAAAAATACCTATGTTTTATAGCATCACACGCACCCTATACACTGTAGTTATCTGATAGCTAAGAGTCCAGGACAGAGTGCTCTACTAGCCTATATAGAATACCGAGTTCTCTCGTGCGTTCTACTTCTAGTTACCCAGGTAGAGCTTTCTCGTGTTTTGGGTGTTTGCTGAGCTCTCGCCCATTATAAAATTTATGTCAGAGCATCTGCGATGCATACGTGCTGTCTCTACCCCGAGCCAGCTGTGTGTACTATTACTGACCTAGAAACATACAGTAGTAGTTGTTTGTTCTGTAGTGTTGGAAAAACGTAACCTCCTTAAATGCCTTTTTCCAACAAACAAGACTTACACATCCAATGGGCCCCTAACATGAATGGTGCTCGTTGTGGTGTCAGGCGGGTCAGAGGGCAGGCGCACTGGGGTTAAGCATGTTAGGTGACAAGCCATGCTGAAAATAACTCTCCTCCGTCGGGAGGGGTGGCCCATGTAACAGGTCAACAATGAGGTAGCTTTTTTGGTACCATACTTCAACACTCAAAACATCCCCATGGTGGTATCGTTTATGGCATTATCCTTTCCTCCTTCGTCTAGCTGGCCATTGACACGTCTATCACATTGCATTTGCGGGGTAGAAGCAAGATCATTTTAAAGACCCACTCATCGTGCTTTAACTCATACCTCAATTTCTGTTACACAGTATGGATCTTCAATTGAGAAATTGCTGTAAAAAACATTATCCCCATGCTGTCCATGCTATCCTAACAATTAGTCAAAGGAATCATTGACCTCTGCATAAGTATTAACTTCTGCCACCATAGGGAACCCTGACAGGATATGTTGTAAAGTTCTCGATATGAGGCTAAAAATCTAACCTAAGAATTTTAACAAGGAATATCACAAACAGCCATTGTGTTGATGCAGCTATGTCCTAATTTTGCTCACCTGTATGTTAAATAAAATAGATAAAAAGATGTAATGTGCAGTTTTCTGTCGTCTAATTGCAATGGTGAGCAGGAGCATTTTCGTAGAACCAGTCAAGGATGATAACATGCACTACTTTCATAACTTCGTTTGTGTAGAAGTAAAAGGGGGAACACCTCACCCCTATGGGGGGATCTATGTAAGCTAACTCCCATCATTTGTGATGATATAATGCAATATCACCATATAAGAACTCTCACTGAAAGGGTTGATGGAATTATGTAGGATTCCCACCACTCTGCCTCACTGTAAACTGTTGTATAGGGGACCTCGTGGATCCCTCCCCCATTTCTTATTTTCACGTCCTCCACATCGTAGTCCAGGAGGCATGTTGGATACCCCCGTGAAATTCCCTGTTGCAGCGATGTCTTACCGGACTGTGTCGTGCATCACGTACCCAGGACCACCACTTGAGCTGTCTTGGGGGGCTTCGTGTAGACACTAGCTAACTACGCCTACAATGCATGACCATATGCGTTCGCCTCCGAAACTAAAAAAAACCCAACACCAGTTCGTGCTCCAGTGTATTGGAGAACGTAAGCCCTCGAAAAGCGTCCACCTCCGGTGTTAATTTCGTCGGAAGCCTTGCATCGTGATTCCAATGGCTTCTGAAGGGAGGTCACTGCAGTGTATCCTTGCATCCTGACACAGTACTCGTCAAACTCCGTCACCATATCATACCATACCGCCCCTTCCACTTGTCGTCGGCGCAAAGAACTTTTTGATTGTATATGATGAGTATCTAGACTGAACCCGGTCTATGAAAACCTCTCGCAAACTTAACACTGGCGCAATGTGGCGTACTGCTAGAGTTGATGGGGCTGGGCTATTTGAGTGGAGTCCGACACGGGCTAGCTATTCTACGTAGTAGATAGCCATGCGGGAAGTCGATACACGCCCTTCGGTTGTGACTTATTCTGCCTTCACGATACACGCGGAGCGAGCTGGGACCCGGTCGAGGTAAGCCGGTGCTTCTGTTGACTTGGTTTTCCGCCAAAACTGTAGAACGCAGTACTTTTAATTAAGAAAATCCGCCATTTTTAGTGTAGC
>CASHTH010003846.1:0-17283 GCA_030341885.1 Geodia barretti | reverse complement strand
TTCATTAGCTAATGGCGAACAAAGGTAAACTGTATGGGTTTCTTAGCTCTAACTGATAACTCACTATCGATCATAGCTTTTAGACGATACGCTCACTCCGGACGATGCCATCGAAGTCCTGGAAGAGCTACTTCCGGCGCAGAACGAGTCCTACGCCCTCGGACTCAAGTTCAAACTACCCCAGAGCGATGTGCAGGGAATCCACGATACTTACTCTAAGCCACGCAACCACCTCCTCCAAATTCTGATCGAGTTCTTTAAGCAAACGGACCCCAAGCCGTCATGGAGGGTCATTGTCGAAGCTCTAAGGAGTCGTGCAGTAAATCAATCAGCACTTGCTACCACGGTGGAATCAGCTCGTCCCCATCACCGTGAGGCAGCCACGGTGGAATCAGCTCGTCCCCTTCACCTTGAGGAGGCAGTAGAAACAGGTATGTTATCATTCAGATCTCAGTCATTTGGGGTAATTTTCTCTGTCTATTGTAGATCAAAGTATGGAGGAAGTGAGATCTCGGGTGCTTGCATTTCGTCAAAGATTCAATGTAATAAAACAAGCAACTATAAAACGTCTTATAGCGTGCCAGATCACTGTAGCTTCAATGGTTTTCTGGCTAACATCAATCAGAGCATTAGGTGAGCACAGAGTATTTCTTGAGGGGAACCTCAACGCTCTGGGACAGTACCCAGATCACTGGGTATTGTTTGGAAAGTTGAACTTATATTGGAACTACCTGGCCTACGACCTGTTGCATCAACTCCTTAAGGTCCTCACTACTCAGTTTAGAGAATTCAGGACTAATAGTGAGGTCATAGCTGAATACAAGAAAGATTTGGAAGAGTTTAAACAAAATACACCCTTGAAAGTCTTTTGTAAGGCTGAGCCCATGCCTTTGTCGGCAGCAAGATACTCCGCCACCAGGTTTCCAGGAGATGGTGGGTGAATTCAATTGGTCGGAAAATGTCACACTTGAGGAAGTTGAGCAGTTCCGGAAACGCTATGCCAGAGAGTACAATCTTGAGGATTGTGCTATGATGGTGAACAGCATTATGCCAGGGTCATTCGTTGTCACTTGGTTTATACCAGTTTCCATCATTAGACTACTAAGTCAGGAGACTGACAGAGCAGTAAATCTGTTTGAGGAGTTCGAAGTAACAAGGCTAGAGATAGCTGGGAATTGTGTCTACCACTCATCGTTTCAAAAGTGAGTGAGCAATCACCCGGAAATTCTACAAAAACGACCATAACCTTTCCCCTAGGTGGCTCCTTCTCTCCTCCCCTTTACCAATGAAACATCGACTGAAAGGTAGGATGACATAAGCCTCTACTTACTTGTACAAATAAAAGAGATGTACAGTTATTACTGCCAAAGGAGAGATGCATTTCGTGTCCTGTTTTTGGAGTAATCTTAAAAAAACTGAGCAATTTCTTTTCTATTTCCCAATTCAGAACAGAGCTGACACAAAATTCAGCTGAAAGTCAGGATATTGAATTATATGAAGTACGCAATGAGCACATTACAATAGATGAACATGAACTCATTAGGACAGGGGAGGATGTTGTGATGCAAGTAGGACAACTCGTAAAAGCAGTGGAAGAGCTCTACAAGAAGATCAATGTAGATTTTAAAAGTGGAGTTTTGTATCATAACTGCAGTAGTCACTGCAATGAGTATGTAACCTGTGGTCAAATTGTGCTGTATTTTGTCATAATAATATAATTATTGCCAAAACCTGTGTAGCTATATTATTGTTCACTTTAAGTTGTAAAGCTTACCCTTTTGGTATATAACCAGTTTTTTTGCTTGTTGCAAATTGATGGTATGCATGGGCATGTCCCGGCACAAGCATATATATCTAATGACGACTAGCTCGTATACATAGCTGCTGAGTAAGAGTATATTATGCTATGAATTTCGGCACCACACACAGGTTCCACCCTATACATAGCACACTACTTACAACTACTCTCCAATGAGACAGGTATATACCTCAATTTGAGCAGAAGGCATCTTAATGTTAAAGGGAATAGACACTGTTACTAACAGCAGAAACTTATTGCATTCTTGCACTCATCCCTATAGTTGTTCTTTAGTATAGAGTTTCCAATTCAGCCCTTATGTATGTACTGGCACATTCTTAAAGTTGTGCATTACAAGGCAACCAAGTGCACTGATGATCCCTCATCAATATAATTATACTTACACACACGTGCCTGAGTGTTCATGCCTGAATCACTGGGACAGAAAATGTATCCACATAATTA
The DNA here is from genome assembly GCA_030341885.1 of Geodia barretti. Classification (NCBI taxonomy): domain Eukaryota; kingdom Metazoa; phylum Porifera; class Demospongiae; order Tetractinellida; family Geodiidae; genus Geodia; species Geodia barretti. The sequence goes on along the minus strand of CASHTH010003846.1, from coordinate 15,020 downwards.
CTCTGACTTAGCAGTCTACACGATATTGTGTGTGAACATGCTCTCAAGCACGTAGGATTTGTTTTGTGCTGTTTTGTGCAATTTGGCCGCGCATCGCTAGTAGGGAGTTCCTAATCCACTGCTGCACATGAACATTCACTATCAGCATTTTTTACCTTCAGCCATCAAAAGCAGCAAAAAAGAGAATGTGAAACGTTGTTAAACAAGGGGCTGCTCCAGCTTCCCAGAAAAGTTATGAATAACATACCATGCAAGTGTTCTGACTGCAACCTACTTCACAAAGTTACTCATGAATCCTTTAAAACCGCACACATGGACAATATTGACAGCGTTACAAAGTCAGTCCGGTTTTATACACAACATGGATCACTTCAGCTATGCACTGCCACCAGTCCACCTGTGTTAGTGTAGCTGGCAGTCTATGAGTTTGATCAAGACAAATATCACGGGTCCATCTAAGTACCGTTATTACGAAGTTAGCTCAAACCTTCGTCATAACAAAACCAGTTCGCCGAAGTCTGCATATGCGCACTTTTAATGTTCAGCAGGGTTGCATGTGCTTCAAATTTCGAATGACAAAATGACTGGTGCAAGGTGGGGTCAGTACAAGGTTGAATGTTCTCTTTACTTAGTTTATATATAGGACTTTGGTCCTGGAGGCTACTATGCAAGTAATTATCTTTTGGTGCAGGCAAAATAAAGTTAGAGCAATCCACAGCCAAGTCCTCGGTAAAGCACCACTCCAGTCAGGAAGGAGTAGTTCACCTGATGACAGTGCCTGCAAAAGTTAATGTAACATGTATTTCTTCCTTCCCCTAAGCCCCTAGCCCTACTTTAACACATATTCCTATGATTTGCAGTGGTAGGCACACATTGAAACTGCAGGGGAAAATGGATTAGGATAATTAAGACGATTACAGGTGTCTGTGCCTTACGCTAAGCTGGAGAGCCTGCTCTGGCCATGGAAGAGCATGATACGAGAGAAATGGTAGAGGAACTCCATTGAATAGTGGAACACTAGCATCACCAACATTGCATGTTGCATCCTACACAAACACACATACATACATTCAGAGTAGAAAATCCCCTTTTGCCATCTCTATAGTAGCCACCTGCATGCCAAGCTGCCCACACAACAATTGGGTTACCACTACTCCACGAGGTGGTTGGAAGAAGATGCCAGCAGGTATGACCCAAGGCAGGTATATATGCCTATCCTGTCTAATCTTGTCAAGTAAGGATGTAGCTAGGTCAATTTCCTGTGCATGCATTCTAGCTACCTTCTTTTACTGTGACAACCTCAAATAAAAACGGACAAACTGAAGGCCTACGAGAAAAAAACTGACAGTTTACAAACAGATTGTAGCCCTAGCCCCACGCATCATGCTACAATCTGTTCGTAAACCATGCTTATCTCCCTTCTTTTTATACCACCCCTATAGCTCTTCCTCTTTTTAGGGGGTATCGTATACACACCATGCTACACGTTTGTATGCAATGAAAATTCGAATATTTATGGATGTACTATTTCACTAAGATATATATAGAGACAGGGTACTATTTACCTTATGATATAGTTCACAGCAATAATGACCAATGAAAGAGTGTACAAGACAATGTTTGAGAAGGTCTTGTTTTCCTATATATACACACACAAATTTGGGTGGAGGTCATGGATTAACAACGGCACATTGTTTACCTCCATGAAGGTTAACCATACGTAACAGTGCACCCAGAAACCCATTTGAGTCAGCATGAAAAGCTTGAGGAACGGACTGAGAGAGACCAACCAACAATAGCCTCATAAATGACTCCACACAAAAGCACACACCTCATGAATATTTTTGACTGATATTCAAGCCAGTGTTCAGTGTAAAGGTCTGTTGTTGCAAGAGTTGGGTCACCATTGGTGAGGAAGATGCCTAGCCCCCATATCACAAAAACCAGGTAGAACACCGCGAGACAACCTGAGTCGTAGTATGTGCTAGTCTCCGTTGGTGGCAAGTGTTTGTTTAGGCACTTCACTGTTTCGCTGTGTGCGTCACAGAAAAGACCGACTTCAACACAAATGCACACAAACAAACACACACACCTTCCAAATGTATTTCTGCACAGCGGCATGGATTGTCATCCAAACAAAGCAGTAAAACCCCACATTGAAAAAATCTTGACTGCTATGGTAATACATAGTCCTCTCCACATCCTCTCCTTTGTCCAGATGAGATTCAATGCCTATATACTGACATTATGAAAAGTGGCCTACCTGAGTCCTTTACTGGGTGGATTGTTACATAGTTGTCCAAGCCTATGAATGCAGAAGCATAAGGCTTTGTTGCCTACAAAAAGATAATATAATCATTTTACACTATAATAAAATAGGCTGTAACTACCTGAAAGATCTGCAGCATAAATATTGAGATACATGCACACACCATTATGCTGGTATAATACTTGGCAAAGAACCTCAGCAGTGCTTGTCCTTTGTTTCCATCCATTTTTACCCATTGCATCCTTCCATTTTTATTTCCTAAACATACATTAAGTGTTTTGGTGTCAAAACATACACATTTCAATGCTTGGTTAATGCCAAAGAGGTACATTGAAGACCTCTTATGAGAGTGCAGAGTGCATTGTCTTGCATTAGTATAACTAACTTGTTGCAAACCCACAAGACTCAGGTATATAGGCACACACGCGCATGCGCAGTTACTCCTTCGCGAATTGTTCCAAGAAACATTATGGCGGAAGGTATGATCAATGTCTCACGGGTAAAAAGAAGCTTACCGCACCTCCCTGTGTAACTACCAACAGCTCCAGTGGTGGACGAAGTACTGACGCCAGACGATGCCATAAGAGTGGCGGAGGAACTACTGCCTGCACAGAACGAGTCCTTCACTATCGGTCTCCAGTTGAAACTGCCGCATCACGAAGTGGAGGCGATCCACCGTACTTACCCCAGGCCAGCCGATAGCCTTCTTCGCGTTATTATCACATTCTTGGAACGAACTGTCAACCCGACATGGAGGGTCATTGTAAAAGCTCTCAGGAGTCCTGCGGTCAACCTTCAGGCACTGGCTAGGAGAGTGGAAGAAGCTCATTTCCCTGACCCACCGGATGTAGAAGTGCCTGGAAATGCTGGTAAGATGCACACTGCCTCTTAAAACATTTCTGCAAGCAAAGATGGTGTTAAAGGAGGTTTTTTGCCTGTTGCTGCAATTAGAATTGGCAACAAGTTGGCTTTACATACACGTAATTTTCAGACTGAATTTGCCATTTCAGGCATGGCGCCAGGAGGCAGTGTAACAACCAGCATGCAGTGACAGTGGTGAGTCAGACCCCTCCACCTCTTCCACCGGTGAGAATAAACTTTCGTACCTTATATAGTAGCTAGTCTTTTTGAAATTCGATTAGGCACAGCAGAATCAGCACTACAGTCTCAAGTGAACGAATTTCATCGAAAGTTCAACACCATAAAGAGAGCAACCATCACTTCCCTTATAGCCTACCAGATTACTGTAGCTTCGATGGTGTTCTGGCTAACATCAATTAGAGCATTAGATGAGCATGGAGTATTTCTTAAAGAGAACCTTGAAGCCCTGGAACAGTGCCGAAATTACTGGGTATTGTTTGGAAGGTTGAATTTCTATTGGAACTACCTGGCCTATGACCTACTGTTCCAACTCATTGAGGTCCTCGCTACTCAGTATGACAGTTTCAGGACTATTAGTGAAGACATGGCTGCATACAAAACAGATATTGAAAGGTTTAAAAGTACGACATCCTTGAGGCTGTTCTATGAGGCGAAAATCGTGCCATTCTCATCGCAAACTGATCCGCCGCCAGGTTTCAGAGATATGGTAGTCAGATTCAAGTGGTCGGAATACGTCACCCTTGAGGAAGTCGAACGGTTCAGGAGACGCTATTGCGAACTGTATAAACTAGAGCGTTGTGCCATGATGGTGAACAGTATTAGACCGGGGTCGTTCATAGTCACATGGTTCGTTCCAATATCCATCATTAAGGCCCTCAGTCGGAAAGGAGATAAAACTCTGAGTTTATTTGTGGAGTTCGGTGTTGCCAGGCTAGAGATTGCTGGGGATTGTTTGTATCAGGCACTGGCAGAGCATAAAGTGAGTTTGCCCGATAGAATAATTTTACAACTTTGCATTATTCCTTTTGAAGGTGGCCCCCCTCTCGATTGCAACATCGTCAGCTCCTCTCTCATTTGTAACATCGTCAGCTAAAAGGTAAGTGCTATGTGTATACTCGGGAACTGCGGGATTTCAATGACATCGGGCCATCCGCGTAGTGCCCTTGCTGCTCTCAGGACACTACAAATGTGGAGGCCCTAGGGTTCATTTAAATATGGTATGTCCCTCGCACATAGTTGAGCCTTTGCCTCAAATCAATGATAAGTAGATAATGTGGCATGCTGTTTGAAGAAGAAAGTCCGTACTAGCTCAACTTTTTACATTCAGAATAAAACTGATAGGGGATGAATTTCCAGCTCAGAAAAAGGTTCATGGGGGAAGAAGTGCACTAGTTAGAGCTGGAGAATATGTTGTGGAACACAAGCAAGATATAGCCCTACTCTTGGAAAGATACAAAGCCGTGGAATGGTTCTATGCTCTCGAAACTGAAGACGAGAGGTCGATAAAGGCTGAACTGGCCTACCAACAACGTCTCACCGTAGCTAGAAATACTTATCGGGAGATTATTCGAAAGCAGCAGCTTGTAAAAATCGGTGTAACTGCGGCTGCGGTTGCGGGAGGTGCAGTTGGTGCTTTGGGATTTGGCATCGTTGGGTTAGCTGCGGGTGCAGCGGTGGCTGGGGGTTGTGGTCTGGCATTAAGGGGTGGAAAATTACCATCTGAGGCAGACAAAGCCAAACAAACGATGCAGGAGACCGAGGAAAAAATCAGTGATACAAAACGTAGCATTCAACTTGAAGATGAGGCCAGAATCAACAGAACGATACCGTTTTTGAAAAAGCTGCAAGAATTTAGTGTAGAGTATGAAAAAGTTTCAGAGAAATGCGATGACCAAGCTGCATTAGCCCAGAAATTGGATGAAATGTATGGGAGAGAAGGAGCATACCACCTCTATGATTCTCGTGGAACAGAATTAGTCCATTTATCTTTCAAGGACGCCTTGGCTGCATTTATCGAAATGACTGAAAAAGGAAGCCGCTACGTTTTCAGTGTTCGATTTCACTGTGACATCTGCAAGTACCAACGTCTGGAATTCCCTTATGTCATCTCTGATGAACTGGTCTGTGCTAAATGCTACACAGAAGTGCACCGTTCACTTTCAATATTGTTATGTGACTTTGTATAATTTGTAATGTCAACTTTATGGCAATTTTTTACGATATCGGAATGTACTTCTATAATTGTTGATCTATTAATAATAATTATTGTTGTGTGTGCAAGCTGGCTCTGCCTTAGACCCAACATCCTACCAATGGGTGAAAGCTCTCAAGTTGGAAATTAACTATGGGAAGAGGACCCTGGTATCCAATGTCTGAGTTTGGTTCTTATTCTACTGGATATTTGCGTATGCATAACCCCTTGCACTCCATGGGGATCTGCTGAATTGATATATTAAACCAAGGCCTCTCTATCTCTGTCCATATCCAGCACCCTCTACCACGCCCTCTTCTACACATCCAGTATACTCTTCTACACATTCAGTATACTCATCTACACATCCAGTATACTCTTCTACACATCCAGTATACTCTTCTACACATCCAGTATACTCTTCTACACATCCAGTATACTCTTCTACACATTCAGTATACTCATCTACACATCCAGTATACTCTTCTACACATCCAGTATACTCTCTACACATCCAGTATACTCTTCTACACATCCAGTATACTCTTCTACACATCCAGTATACTCTTCTACACATTCAGTATACTCATCTACACATCCAGTATACTCTTCTACACATCCAGTATACTCTTCTACACATCCAGTATACTCTTCTACACATCCAGTATACTCTTCTACACATCCAGTATACTCATCTACACATCCAGTATACTCATCTACACATCCAGTATACCCATCTACTGATGACAGTGGCAACAGTGTGCGGGGAGCTCAGGGGGTTATGGTTGGATTTGGTTTAGCAGTTGCAGTTCTGTTTTTACTTCTGCTGCTTCTTGGAACTCTGTTTATTGTCTTCATTCTGCACACCAGGTGAGACATTTAAGTGTCCATAAATGGAGTCCAACACCTCGCTACACCTACTTTCATTATGTTATTGTGACTTGTGTTTTGTCTCTCTGGGATTAAATTCCAGAGCTTTGCAGAATTATGACTTGCCTCTTTTTTCAGGCACAGAAAAGTTGCTGTTATGAAGCCTGCTACTGATCAAAACGTGAATCTGAAAGAATATGCGAGTGTTTCCTTACAACTGTCTGACAATGCACTTTATTCTGTCGTACACTGAGAAATCAATTTTTATGTGTGAAGGGAGGTCCGCAGATTGTTAGCGCATGCGCAGTAGTAGATAGCTCGTGTGGGCGTGGCTGATAGTGGAAGTGCCAGGAAGACGGGTCAGTCTTGTAAAGAGAGCATGGCGACAGAGGCAGAGAGCACGACGGTAACCGATGGGGGCGTCACTGCACCAGAGGCCGCAGCAAGGACGGGCAAGTTTTAAATTTCGTGTGTACTACCGTGGCAACTGGTGACCCTACTGCAGGGGGTCAGTCTGACTGCAGTTATTAACCCTCGGCGCGCATGCGCAGCGAGGGTTAATTGGTTTGTCTGTCTGCGTGTGTGTGTGTGTCGACGCCTATTCTAGCACTACAGGCTACGAGGCGGCCCATTAGCGATACTAGCGGCTTCAGAACTACGCGAGCCTGAAAATAAAACGGTGATTTTCTTGAAACGACTGCGTTCGAGAGCGACAAACTGGCACTGTCGCGGACCGCGTTGCGTGGCCCAGGCCAAACCATCAATAAACGGTGCGCATGCGTATATTAGACGGGGTATGTTCGACCTGATCCGCTTGCTTTGTGCACCTTGAAGGCACAAGAAGCCACAGCGAAGGGCGTGTATCGACTCCCGCGTGCTATCTACTACCGTGGTGGGTAGCCCGTGTCAGGCTCTCCGCGGATAAACGCCAATAGCACCATTAGCGGTACCGCGCATGCGTAGTTCGCCGAGGGTTAGTGCTTTTCATCTTACTCTGAAAGGGGTTTCAATAGGTTTGCCTAAGATAGGCGACAACTGCTGGTAGCAGAGGGAAATTGGGAAGTTTGTCTGGAATAGTCTGCAATGCAATGGTCTTCCTCACATGCTGTATAATATAACTGCCAGTTTGACACCCCTGAATACTATAAGCTAAGATCTCTGTTATTTTAAGGTGACAAATATTTTGGGACTAAAACAGTTTAAAACACTTTGAAGCCTCGATTAGCTTTTTCTTTTTGGAGAGCTTTTTGTAACTTGCCAACGGTGTAAGTTATGGTATATACTACTAAACTATTGTCCCTGCAAGGTTTTTGCTGCATGTAGCAATGTAGTAGCTACTATAGTTGGGATGTCTACGCAGCACAGGATCTGTAGTCACAAATGCAGCCATATATGGGTGTAATTCCTGCATTCAGCTTTTTTTGCACCTGTACACTAAGGGGCACCTCTGAGTAAAGGAGAATTCCCAATTGTCCCTTATTCAGACGTTCAACAATTTCAGTAGAGTAAGAATTTTCTCAACTAGTGTTTGTATAAATAGTTCATAGAGCATATATAGTCAACGGTGTATTATATTTTTAACTGTATTCTTTTTCCCCCACCGTCAGAACTGACAGTGTGCTTTGAGACGAACTTTGTGGATGCCTCTCAGCGGAAGACCAACAAGTACCAAGACCTGCTGGAGACCTGCACGGCCAATGGCTACATCACCAGCTTGGTCACACTGGAGGTGGGAAGCAGGGGCTTTGTAAATGTCACGGGCTTCGAACAGCTTTTGAAGATCTTTCCCATCTCCAAGGGAGGGAAGCTGAAACTACTTAGGGCAATATGTAGAGAAGCCATTTTACAATCACACCAGATATGGACAACGCGTAATAAAATCAGCTAATTATACTTCATTTACTGCCCCTAGCTCCAGACACTTTCATTTGCGCCATGCAATAGTTATGCATGTGATAACAATGTCTGTGTAGTTAGGCCTCCATATTGTGTTTTGGTAACCCGCATGCACAGTATTTTGGAGAGAAAAAAGAAGAGAGAGAGAGAAGGGAATCACTGTCAGAAGTTGGTGTAAGGAATGAGGTATTTACACATCTGTAAGGTCTCCATAGGATTGAAGTGTAAATAATAGTACGTGAGGCTTTGTCGAAATTTGCAATCACTCTGCTAGACTGTAATACTTAAGGAGTGGCTAGACTGTAAGTTCTTGTGGACTCTATCCAGATACAAGACCACCCCCAGAGTCATAGAGCCTTGACAGGTGCAGTTAAGACTCTTTTGGCCGAGGAAGAGGACTATGGGTTGCACCTCTCACTCTGCCAGCTTCCAGCCCAAGGTCATGACCTGGTGGATGCTGGGAGAGCGGCTGGCTACAGGGTGAAGCTCTTCGATGTGGTGGTTGGCTCTCGAGGGATGTTGGGCGACGCAGACTTCAACCTGCTACGGATGCACCAAGGAAGGAGTGCACATTCACAAGAACGGCCATTCTAGGTTCCTTCTACATCTGGGGCTCTAGGAACCGTGTTACCTGACTCACCTGACTTTATCAAATTTTACAGTCTAGCAGAGTGATTGCAAATTTCGACGAAGCCTCACGTACTACCTTACAGAGGTGCATTCCTTAGACAAACCTTTGAGAGTAACTCCCTTACACACACTCACTGTATATTCTTCTTTTCCTCCCTCTCCCTCCTCTCTCTCCCTCCCTCTCTTCCCTCGCTCTGTCCCTCTCACTCTCTCTCACGTGTAAAATTCTTCATTGTTTTGCATATACAAACAAACAATGAGGTGTGAGGTGTACCCAGGCAGACCTCTAGCCACATGACAACTGTGGCACGCATTGACCTAATACTATCATACATACATTATATACACACAGAAGCCAATAATGTATGTATGATAGTATTAGTGAGGCCAGGTCAATGCGCGCCACAGCCAGGTCAATGCGCGCCACAGTTGTCATGTGGCTAGAGGTCTGCCTGGGTACATGTGTGAATGTACAGTGAGTGTGTGTAAGGGAGTCACTGTCAGAAGTTATTCTAAGGAATGCACCTCTGTAAGGTCTCCATAGGATTGAAGTGTAAATAATAGTACGTGAGGCTTCGTCAAAATTTGCAATCACTCCGCTAGACTGTAATACTTAAGGAGAGGCTTTTGTCTTGAGTCCAGTCCTCAGTCCAGTCCAGTCCAGTCCAGCTCAGCTCAGTCCATAGTGTGCTGTGACTAGATGAACTAGACTTTTCAGTCACAATCCAGACAAAAGCTAATAGTTTCTTTTCCCCCATGACACATGATGTCAGTGGTCAAACCCGAGTTGGCGTGTCTCGCACGAGAGTTGAATGGGCTGACATGGGAAGAACTGGTGGAGATGGCCGTACAGCTTGGAATGGACTTCAAAGAAGTGAAAAAGATTGAGCCTGCAAATCGGCGATTGAACACCATGAGCATTTGGCTGGACTCTGACTCCGAGGCCTCCTGGCAGAAAGTGGTGAAGGCTCTAAGATATATCAAACTCCATGGTTTAGCCATTCAGCTGGAGGAGAAGTACTGCAGAACTGACGGTTCTGAGAAAGGTTCTGGGACTACCAGTATGTCACCATCCTCTCAATTCATCTTTGAGTTGTATTGTTAAATCTCTATCCTCTGATGCACAGCTTATGCAGCCAATAATTTTGCTGATGATAAGGAAGTCAAGTCAAAGCCATTTCCCCAATCGAAGCCTTCAGGTTAGTTATTGCACTTGGCATGGATGTCAGTGTAATCTAAGCTCACTATACAGCCGAACCATCTGTCAGTCAACCCAAGCCATCATCGGAGAAAGAGGAAGATTATCAGTTTGTTGAGCAGCCATCTAAAGACTTCCTCTGTCCAGTGACACTTGGTGTACCACTTGAGCCTTACCTTACATCATGTTGTGGTAAACATCTCTCTGAAAAGGTAGCTACCAGACTACAGATAGCAGAAGGGGCATGTCCACGCTGCAAGGCAAAAAGTTTTACCACAATGTTGGACTTGTACTTCAGGAAACAAGTTAATTCACTTCGTGTGTTTTGTCGCTATGAAAACAGAGGATGTGGGTGGCTGGGAGAGCTGGGTGAATTTCTCTCTCATACACAGCATTGCTCTAAGAAAGTGCATCCACAAGTAAATGAACAGCAGATATCCAAGTAAGTATAGTTATGCCCCAACTATGCATGTTTAAGAAGATATTATGTGGTTTCTTACTCTGTATATAGGTATCGGGAAAAGATTGTAGTTTCAGGTGTTTCTATTTTTAGTAAGCAGTCATTTTGGTACACTGGGGGGAAAATGGACTTTATATGGGAAGAGGCTGGGATCAGTCTGCATTTTCCAGATGCGAGTTATAAGGAAGAAATTGAGATATCCGTTTCAGTCGCCACTAACGCTGATCATCTCGGCATCCTGCCACCAAAGTATCGACTCATGCCAGCAGCCAGTGCGACATACAGGATCACAGCAAGTAATGTACTGCCTGCTCCTGCCCAAATAAGAATACAACATTGTGCCATCTTGCACAAAGAAAATTCACTGATATTGATGGTTGCACGTAATAGGCCTCCTTACTGGTTTGAGCCATTAAATGATGGAGAATTTCCACTGAAATCAGATTATTGCGAAATAAGTACTAAAAAGTTTAGCTTATTCCATATCGTGTGGAATTTATTGTTTAATCGACCAATGCGCCTTTCAGTTCGTATTTTTTACCACAATGACAATACAGCAACATTTGTGGTGACGAAAAATCTTCCAACACACATAGCAGCCGTGAAACAGACAATCGCACACACTAGAGTGGAGGATATACCAATCTCATGCGAGTCTACAACTGAATCAATTGTTCTCTCTCTACCTAAAATGTCCGAGGGATGGCGTGTTACATCGCACTTTGAACCAGCAGAAATAAAAACTCTTGACATTAATACATATGTGCCTGTGCCTGGAATATCTTGCCCAAAAATTATTTTGTGCATGGAGTGGAAAGGCAGTGGAATTCCAAAAGAAGAAAGGGTAAGTATTCCCATAACTGGGGGGTCATTGAGCTCCTTTTATTTGCAATGCAAGCCCAAACAGCATGAGAATGAACCTGTCAGAATCCATTCAGAGCCCCTAATTGAAATTCCAAGGTTATATAACTCACCTCACTTTTCCTATCAACCAACTCTTCCACGGCTTCAAACCTTAACCACTGCATTTGGAAGTGTCAGAATAATTGAGAGAATTGGGGTAAAAAATCACGATCTTGGTATATGTCTACTCAATGATGATACTGGAGCAATAACTAGCAACATTGAGGCCCAGTACGCACCAGACCAGAATAGAATCACAAAAGCTATCCTCCAGAGATGGTTGGAAGGAACTGGGAGGACACCACAAACCTGGGCCACTCTCATTACTGTGCTGAGAGAGATAGAGCTCAAATCATTGGCAGAAGAGACTGCTGCACTCCTAATGCATGTATTCTCAGAGACACAGGTAAAACAGCCATGTGGATGATATTAATTTTATGATGGCAAAAAAATAATGGTGTTTTTTTGTTTTACCAGTCCAGTGTAAGTCTGCCAAAGAGAAGAGATGCTGGAATGACATCATCAGGGAAAAGTGTCAAAAGGAAGCGGCAGCATGTTAATCTTGCATGCGATATTGTAAGTAGTAAGACTGACTGGGTCTAAAACCATATTTAAGTAGACCGGAAATGAAGTGACTCTCTTTTTACTTAAATAGGAGGAACAGCCCCAATCCTACAAGAATAAAAAGCCAAAAGGAGAGCTAGAAGAGAGGGCCAGGCAGCAACTTGAGCAAAAGGTGAAAATTGTTTAATGTCTAGAATAAAAATGACGTAGTTTTCGTAATTTCAGAAAGCGGATTTAATACGCACAGAAAGAGAAGTTGCACTGGCTCGGGAGAACCTGGACAAAGTTCAAGTAAGCTACATGAGCGCGAAAGACAAAATAATTATATAATATTTACTGCAGGAACAACAGCTACAAACTCCCAGTTCCCAGGTAACATAAAACTCTCTACAATTAATTTGCATCACCTGACTTATCTATTATACCCTACAGTCAGACACAATTGTGGCTATAGTGGGCAGGCCATATGGGGTGGCTTTTTTCAAACAATCAGAGAAGATGATTGTCAGTGGATGGGATAAAAGCGCAATCTTCTGTATTGAAGACAAATTTAACCAAACCCCTTTAATTAAGGATGTATTACAACCTGCAGATATAGCGACTGATAGTGATGACAATATTTATGTGACAAGTAAGCACAAACTGCAGAAGTACACCAGCAGTGGTGCACTAAAGGCCCAGGCTGGTGATGATGAGGATCATAATGAGAAAGGGAAGTTTAATGATACACGTGGAATAACAATGTATGAAAACCAAGTGTATGTGTGCGATCGAAATAACCATCGCATTCAGGTATTTGACCTTCACTTGCACTTTGTAAAGTCCATCGGTTCCTATGGGGACAGTAACGGAGAATTAGATGCCCCATATGATGTAAAATTTGACTATGATGGAAACATGTATATAGTTGAGTTGGGTAACAGAAGAGTACAAGTTATGAAAACCGATGGCCAATTCATCAGAATGTTTGGTCAAAAAAGGGTAGGAAATATCGGGCTCCCAACAGGCCTTCATGTTGACAAAGACAAAAACATAGTGTACATATCTGATTTTGCCAATGATCGCATTGTAGTTTACACAACATTAGGTGATTTTGTTACCACTCTTGGGTCACACGGTCTAAGAGTTGGTAAGCTGCATTCACCATATTGTATGACATCTCGTAAAGGCAAACTGTATGTATGTGACTCTGGAAACGATAGAGTTCAAACATTTGATCTTATTAGTTCTCCCCAATAGTTTTGTATCTTCATTGTTCCATTTTGTTTCTTGTATTATTTCTGCTGTTATGCAATATCCAATAGCAGTTATTATTCACAAGGTGTCAAGCGTAGACCACCTGCTGTCACAAGGCTGCCAGCTTAGACCACACATAAGCGGTTCTTCTTTCACTGTGATTTTAAAAATCAGGCGACAACAGTGCTTGCACGATTCATGGATTGGATGCAGTGAATTCTGTTATAGCCTGGTTCCAGGTATTCCCTTTGATCTTTTGATGTAGCAGCAAGATCCACCCCAGACAAGCCTGGACCACAGTGCATGTATCTGATATGTGCACTCCACCACAGACCATTGCACAGCTGCTGTCTGAATGAAAAGCACTGAAGTGCAAACTTTCGGCGAACTGCGCATGCGCAATACTGCTAATTGATGGGCTGGGCTATTTGTATGCGTTTATTTTCTTAGACTACACATAAGCGGTTCTTCAAGATTTTAAAAATCAGGCGACAGCAGCATTTGCACGATTCATGGATTGGATGCAGTTAATTCTGATACACCTAAAGAGCAGATGGTGCGACTAGATGTTTTAATACATTCACACTGTGTTGCACAGTATAAATTCACTTTAAAAGGTGTGAGAATGTGATTAGTTGCACTTGCAGACCAGGAAGGAGTGAGACAGAGTGAAATCATGATTTGCATGGCACTGCATGTGACTCACAGATCACGGGACAAACGTTCGCATATGCACACTTGTCAAATGCGGATTGTTTGTGATTGTTAGACACACACCTAGGTACTCTCTGTAGGGGTTTCTAGCCACATTTTTAGGCCTCTGCTAGGTTTGTGTCTACTTTGAACATGTCCTTTTTGTCAAAAGCTTGGGCTGTATAACACAGTGGTAGCTTTATCCATACTTTTGCTGATACTGTCCTATCAATTTGTCTGCTCGGTTTTACTTTGCTAAAAATCCAATTGGGCAACAACCTCTCGAGTGCTTTTCTTTAACCTCATAATGTCTGCAATTACTCCTATAATGACACATAAGCGGTTCTTCATGATTTTAAAAATCAGGCGACAGCAGCGTTTGCACGATTCATGGATTGGATGCAGTTAATTCTGATACACCTAAAGAGCAGATGGTGTGACTAGATGTTTTAATACATTCACACTGTGTTGCACAGTATAAATTCACTTAAAAAGGTGTGAGAATGTGATTAGTTGCACTTGCAGACCAGGAAGGAGAGAGACAGAGTGAAATCATGATTTGCATGGCACTGCATGTGACTCCATGGGACAAACGTTTGCATATGCACACTTGTCAGTGTGTTCAACCGACTTTTGACAATAGCTGTTTTGTACGGGGAATTTGCTGTAGACCACCTGCAAACGCCAATAGACACCTGAAAGGAGGTGTCTATGAAAGATAAACCACCCGCACGTGACAGCGTTGTAATTACTCAGGCGGGGAAAACAATGAGTCTCGTTAAGTATGTACATACATCGTACCGGGTTAAAGGTCACGCAGCACACCGCTAATAAGCACTGCGCATGTGCGAATACACGGGAACCAGCTGAGTCTGCCGAGCCTCTGTGTCGGCTTGGTACTCTCTGTAGCGGATTCTAGCCACATTTTAGGCCTCTGCTAGCTTTGTGTCTACTTTGAACATGTCCTTTTTGTCAGTCTCCATGAAAAGCTTGGGCTGTATAACACAGTGGTAGCTTTATGCATAATTTTGCTGTGTCTTCCACTGTATTGTAAACACCGAATATCCCCAGTTAATCAACATACCTCTGTTGCTATAGGGTTCCTACGAAGCCATTCAGAACCTCCTTGTCAATGGAGAAACTATAGCAACAGAGGTATGTTGATTAACTGGGGATTTTCGGTGTTTACAACACAGTGGAACATAAAATACAAACTGAGACCATAAAA
>CASHTH010003844.1:0-43460 GCA_030341885.1 Geodia barretti | reverse complement strand
TTACCATGGGCTTAACTTACAGTCATTCCTTCTTCCCAAGTTTGTCTCTACGTGAGAAAAACAGTGGTAAGGCATAGTGATGTAAGTACAGAAATATAGACTCACTCTTGTGAGGGACGATAACCAGACTCTGACCCAACTCAGACGCCATAGCTGCAACACAAAGACACCATACACATAATGCTTGTCATGGTATTAGAACTGCACACCTTCCAGCTTCTTCCTGAGGCGAGGACGAGCCTTTGATAGTGGGGTGTCCCCGTACTTATTAGACATAGCCACCAGAGCTCCGTGCTTCACCAAGATCTGTGGGTATGTGTAGTAACTATTAATGTATAGTTAGCAAATGGTCCACATTCACTATTTTTTGCCTACAAGTCACCACATAAAGGCCCGACAAGCACTTTAGCATAGAGCTTTCAAGAATGAAGAACAACAATACTTGTGTGTCCACACATACTACATAATGGGATCCACACACACTTGTACTGGATGTACAGGTCACAGATCAGTCCATACCTCACATATTCCAATGAAATTCCAGAAGGAGGCATAGTGCAGGGAAGTGTTGCCATGTTCATTGGCACAGTCCACATCTGCACGCATCTTCAGCAACTAGAGTTCACAATATCGTGAGAGAAGGAAGGGAGAGAAGGAAGGGGGAGGACAGGGAGAGAGGAAGGGAGGGAGGGAGGGAGGGAGGGAGGAAGGTAGGGAGGAAGGGAGGAGAAAGTGGGGGAGGGGAAAGGGTAGAGGTAAAGAGAAGGCTGAAACTCCCTTTGTCAGAAAGTCTTAGGTGCCTTCTGAAATATTATACTATTGGTATATACACGGGTATACATACAGTTTGGAAAAGATTTGTATGAGTCATATTCTTTGTATAAATTTTGCCATCAAATAAGGTTATGAACATCACTGATGTTATATTGGCTCATTCACTACTGCCACTTGGCCCGCCTCTCACAGCCTTACTATATTAGGAACACAACACACAAACATTCAAGTGGCCCAATTAGCTCTCCTCACAGATATTTAGCACGCTACTACGTATTTATCAGAATGGGCGTTATCCTACACATGTCACAAACTCCCAAACATCCATCACTGTAATGATCAACAACCCTCGGGTGCCAAAACTTAATGTCAAAAAATCAAGCATACACAAAACCAAACTTCGTTACAGTTGCCTTATACAATGTGATGTGTTTACCTTCTGGACGATGTCATACTTGCCGTAGGCAGCGGCAATGTGTAGCAGCGTGTCTCCGCCCATGTTGACGATGTCAACTCGAGCCCCGCGATTGACAAACACGTCAATTATACCAGTGTTGCCGTGCATGGTGGCATAGTGCATGGGAGTGAACCCATGTTGGTCTCTGCAGTGGAAAATCAACACTGACATTAGCTCAAAGTGAGAGTTCAGGCTGTATATACCTAATGTACAAGGGGCAAGGTTTCTCTCTACTCAAATTTACCAACTCTTTTCTGCCAGATGTTTACCATAAAATTACAGCATACTTCTAGGCCTAATGATTTTTTTGCCTCCACACAATTGATAGCCTGTATCTAGACTTGCATTTTAACGTGTAGACACTTCCGGCTATGTCTACTTATGCACCTCCCACCGAAATACTGTTTTTGTTTTTTTATCCTGGGTGTATGTGTGTAAGCACTTGCCAGAGGGTTAACTTGTGAACCACGCCTCAGTTTTGAAGCAACATGTATGTTATGTGACGTGGCCAGTGGCACAGATAATCCCACCTGGATCCCTGCCACGTCTCTAGATTAGGACAAACCTCAGACCCCATCCACATCAATACATGGATACGTGACCAGCATGCATTTTACCGCTCTCCTACGTCCATGTATAGTTAGTCAGCCTATGTAAACTATGCCCATTATGTAGCTGGCTTTTCATACACGTAGGTTACACAAAACACACACACACACACAAGTGCTAGCACACAGTGCTGTGTATTTACGTGATGTTGAGGTCGTGGTCTGGACTCATGCACCATTCCTTGCAGAACATCTCGTCTCCATCTCGACAGGCAGCATATATGTCTTCGCTGGTGGCCTCAGGTCTCAGACCTAACAAGATGAGAAAGAAAGTGTAGACACATCGTAACAAAGGTTCACCCCCTTTCCGAGATTGTCACACTGCACTTGAAGGAGCAGTGCAGTGTGTATAGCTACAGACTTGACCCTTCTACACAACTCCGTGCACTCTATTGTTAACCACGTGTTCAGTCAGCTGGATCCCACTGTTCTATGTACGTGGCTCTAGCTCTACGCACATACGTGTGGAAGAGGTAAGCGCCTCTGTGCCAAAGCGACGGGCTAGGTCCATGTCTCTCTACGAGAACTAACGCACGACCAATCATCTCCCCGTAGATATACACACAAGCCACGGTAGCTAGCTAATGAGTGTGCAAAATGGATTACTGTCACCGTTGTTTACACAATCTTCCCCATTGCCTAAGTAGCTACTCAATACAGTTCATTCACTGGAGTGTAAACACTCGGTAACTCACGGCTGACAAACTTGAAGTCTTCTTCAAAATGGCGAGCCATTGATCAGGTAGCTTTTAGAGGAGAACAGAAAACAGCAGAAAGACACCCGTGTCTTCCGGAAACCATAGCAGTAAGAATTTACGGTAACCGGATATTAGGCCTGCGCGTTATTTGGAGAAAAGTTGCATTGGCCATGCTGAGCCTCTATGCATCGCTGAGTCAGACTGTGGCTCCCTCACTGTATAGGCAAAGACACTGTGTGACTATGAACAAGTTTCTCAGGTAAGATGACGCATCGATACTGAAAACTCTCACGCACATTAGCTGTTCTGGGCGGTATGCCTCTGGTTGCTACACACCTAGCGTCAGTTTAGCGTCCACTAGCGTCCCGATCTGTGTACCGTCTGTTGCAGATAGTGTTCAGGAGACGCCATGTTTGCTGGCTACGCTCTGATGCGTTTCAGTCGGTGGAGAGCTTCACCCTCACTACTTCGACCTCTCCTACATTCCTCCGACTCCGTCACGCCTTGCCTACGAGGCTCCATAGTGTCCCCGAGGTCCTATAGAACATCGGGAATATCGGCAGGTTCCACCAGAGCTGTGTTCCAGTCCAGCAAAGTTTCCCTGCTGAGGTTATTTCCACGAAACTGGAAGAGATGGACCACTGCTGGGACGCTGTCTGCAGGCGTGCTAGGAGGAATTGCTCTTGCTAGAACCACCCCCTCTTCCTCCCTGTGCAAGACTCTGGCACAAGATGATACTGGGTATCAAGTCCACGTGGCCGACCAGTCCACCTACTGCAATGCCACCTTCAGCCAGTTTACTCTGAGAGAGAAAATCTACGTGATCCTTCGCTCCATCTACCTCACCTGCCTCTTCAGTCCAGCTCTGGTCATGTACGGCGTGAGTCGACTCCTCCGTTCGGCACGGATCGAGAGAATGGCCTGGACTTACACCATGAGAGCTGTACAGACGGCCGGTCCGGCCTTCATGAAACTGGGCCAGTGGGCGAGCACTCGCCGAGATCTCTTCTCCGAGGAGTTCTGCAACTCTCTGTCGCAGCTGCACACCGCCTGCCGGGCCCACAGATGGCAGGACACACTCCAGACCATGGAGGAAGAGTTTGGGGAAGATTGGAGAGAGGTTCTGGAGATCTCCAGCAGCGAGCCAATTGGCTCGGGGTGTGTGGCTCAGGTCTACAAGGGAACCCTCAAAACAAGACTGACAGCTCCATCTATTGCCGAGGAAGACAAGAGAGATGGAGAAGGTGCGAGTGAAGGACGTAAGAGTTGGTTTGTTTCTCGACTCAGAAACTCCTGGTTAGCAAAGTCAGAGAAGGTGGAAAGGAAGGAGGAGGAGAGAGAGAAAGAGACGCCAGTGGCAATCAAAGTGCTGCACCCTGGCACGGTGCAGGCAATGGAGAGAGACATGTTACTGATGAGGTACGCTGCCTACTGGATGGACTGGCTCCACCCTGACTTCCACTGGGTGGCCCTCAAGGAGTGCTTCAGCGAGTTCTCCATCGTCATGAGAAAACAGGTGCACTTTAGTCATTTTTTTAAGCTGAGTCCCAAGGCAAATGTTATCACTTCAGTATGGCATACCAAGTAGGTTCCATTTACAGTATCTTTACTAGTACAGCCTGCATACATAATAGTTATGCATGTGTCACACACGTGATGTACACATGTGTCAATGTACTTGTGTGTCTATATTATTAGCTGGACATGGAGCTCGAGGCGTACAACCTGCGAAGGTTCCAGCAGATCATGGGAGACTATGAGAACATCAAATTCCCCACTCCCCTCTTCCCCTACGTCACCAAGAGAGTCCTGGTGGAGACCTTTGAGGTAGGGAAAGGTTTTGAGAGGGAATTTTGACCTCTTTTCTTGCCTACTCCCCATAGCCTGGTAGTCACATCTCTAGATACATGGACAACCCGGGAGGACAGCTGCAGAAGAACCTGGCCAGGATTGGCACCGATGCCCTCCTTGACATGGTACAGAACCACCAGCAGATATATATACCATAACGTGTAGTGTGAGCTTGGAACTCCTTTACTTACTGTATATGAAACTCCCCATCTTCCAGTGAGTGAATGAGTGAGTGCCATATTATAGTATAGCCAGCAGATTGTAAAGTTTGTGCAGTATGTTTACTGAGCTGTGGCACTTAGCCCCCATTTACGAAAACATCCCCCTTGTCCTAGTGTTTATATGGGTGGGTGACTGACACATTCATGGCACTCTAGCCGCCGTTTACTTGCCACCCACTACAAACACTCCCCTCTGTATTAGTGTTTAGGTGAGTGAGTGAGTGACACATTCGTTTTGTAGTCCTACAGCTACACAGAATAGGACCCAACACGAAAGAAAACATTGCGTATACAACTATTATGTGTGGGACGCAAAATGTATAATGGTTCCTCTCTCTATCTCTCTGTTTCTTTGGTTGTTTTTTGTTGACATTGTTCTATCCACAACTTTGTCCATGGAGACCTCCATCCTGGCAATATCCTGGTCCAGGACACACACCAGCCTCGCCTGGTCCTCCTGGACTGTGGTATCGCCACCAGTCTCACGCCCTTTGACCTCCTCCAGATGAGGGCTCTCTTCACCGCCATCGTCAAGGGAGATGTGAGTTGAGCAGCAGTTTATGTGTATGTGACAGTACATTGCTAAGTTTTACGACATAATTGCATTCATTGGTATGTTAGTCTTGAAAAGGATTGTGACAGTACTTGGCTAGTTTTAGCAGAATATAATCTCTTCTTGCACTGGGTCCTTAGCCCTTATGTTATACTGCCATATTCCCTTTTAGTGTTCACTCTCATCGCAAACACTTAGGACACCCCAAAACCAACGCCTTTCTTGTAGGACACTTTTCTTCCCCCACAGAACAGTTCCTTGCATGCAATGTAACCTCCTCATCATAATGTTGATGTGACAGGGAGTACAAGTGGCAGACCTGATGCTGGTGCTCCCAGCCCTGCCCCACAGTGGAGGAGTACCGCAGGAACATGGCTGAACTGTCTCACGAGGACTCCAGGGCTCACTCACTCGCATTCAGAATGTTCATAAGATACCACTCACTGAAATAATACGTGAAACCTCTGAATAAAGGACACCCCTCTATAGGGACGCTTGCTTCTGCCCCATACTACGACATTAGTGTATTAGAGCAATCCGAATGAGGATTAGTCTCTGAATGAAGGACACTCTCTATCAGGACACTTGGTTCTGATCCATACTACTACCTTAGTGTTATATCGTAACTGCCGAATGAGTATGTCTCTGAATGAAGTGACAGCCTCTGCTATAAGGGACACTTGGTTCTGACCCATACGTAATACATTACTGTAGTATAGTACCGGGGATCCGAATGAAGGATGTCTCTGTAACTTGACGGACACCTCTCTATACGGGACACTTGGTTCTGAACCCATACGTAATACATTACTGTATTATAGTACACTTCCGGGGCATATTCCCGAGAAAGCAGAGAAAAGGTAAGAGTCTCCCTTCCCTTCGTTTGGGGACATCAGCACTGACACTTTCAATGTCTCCAAGGTGTCCCTGACGAGAGTTTTCTCGGTAGTTACATTGATGACTGTAGCTACCTACATTTGCTGGTGTCTCACATCTCTGCCTTTTTGACAGGTGAAGGTGTCTAACCTATTCTCCGAGCTATTTGATGTGCTCATGAACACAAGGTATGTTTACTCCCTATTAATGCCCCCCACCAGGGTAGGACATACAGTGGTACCTCTGAGCAAGGGCACTATGAACCGACAATTTTGTCCCTTGTGGAGAGGATGTCCCTATCATCAAATAATACACTAAGTATCAGCATGGGGTTGAAACTAGTGTCCTTTGTAGAGTATCTCAGAGTGTCCCTATCAGGTGTCCTCACTGTATCCATGGCCAGGTTCGAATAGAGCCCAACTACACGTCAGTGGTGATGGCCATCATGGTGATAGATGGACTGGGGAGGTCCCTGGACCCCAGTCTCAATCTCCTGGAGGCTGTCACTCCCTGCCTGCTCCACAGAGCCAGGACACAACTCACTGACTACATTGTAGGCTCTTGACACCTAGAGCAACTTCTGCTGTTTGTGTCTCGTGCGTGTTTTCTATGGTTTGTACTATAATGACATAACACCTACAAATGCATGTGTGCTACAGCTAAGCAAGGAGGTTAATTGATATAGGACGATGCAGAGATTGTGTTGAAATCACAAGTAACATCTGCTGTTTGCTGATATTATTTTAAAGTCTATGTTTACTGTTACCCCCTGGTTGTTTCGCACCTCGGACAGATATATAATTGAGGACGACTCAAAATGAATTATTCTCGATTCGCACCCAAGTGCATCTAAGTAGCTGGGCAGTGTTAATTGAGTAAATGAAAAGCACTAAAGTGCAAACCCTTGGCGAAGTAGCTCGCAGAGAGTCTGACACGGGCTAGCTACAGTAGTAGATAGCACGCGAGAGTCGATACACGCCATTCGTTGTGACTTCTTGTGCCTTCAAGACAGGCAGAGCAAGCGGACCCCGTCAAGGTAAGCCTGTGCTAAATATAAGCGCATGCGCATTATCCGCCAGCGATAAAATGGCGACTACCGGCATTAGCCATACAATGCTGGAAGCGCTCTAGCTCTGTAACGGAGAGAAAACCCCACATATTTTCTGACCTTCGTCGCCCGTTTGGTAGATGGTATCGTTTCTGGGACGAACAGACATTCCAGAGGTGAGATGTAGAGTAACAGACAGACAACACACAGACAAACCCCAATGAAAGCACTAAGTGCAAACCCTCGGCACCGCTAATTGGTGGGCTGGGCTGCTATTAGTATGTAGTATACTCGTGGTCTTCCGCTAGTAGCGTCTGACACGGGCTAGTTACAGTAGTAGATAGCATGTGGGAGTCGATACACGCCCTTCGTTGTGACTTTTCGTGCCTTCAAGATACACAGAGCAAGCGGACCCGAGCCTGTTCAAAATAAGCGCATGCGCATTTTCCGCAGCGATAAAATGGCCGACTAGCATTAGCCGTACAATGGCGGAAGCGCTCTAGCTCTGCAACGGAGCATTTTCAGAGAAAACCGTTCGAAATTTCTGACCTTCATTGCCCGTTAGATAGGTTGTATCCTTTGTGAGACGAACAGACACTCCAGAAGTGAGATTGAGAGTAACAGACAGACACAGACAAACCCAACTATAGTACCCTCGCTGCGCATGCGCGCCGAAGGTAATGAAAAGCACTAAAGTGCAAACCCTCGGCGAAGTAGCTCGCAGAGAGTCTGACACGGGCCAGCTACAGTAGTAGATAGCACGCGAGAGTCGATACACGCCATTCGTTGTGACTTCTTGTGCCTTCAAGATAGAAGGGAGCAAGCGGACCCGGTCCTTTGCTAAATATAAGCGCATGCGCATTATCCGCCAGCGATAAAATGGCGACTACCGGCATTAGCCATACAATGTGGAAGCGCTCTAGCTTTGCAACGGAGCATTTTCAGAGAAAACCGTTCGAAATTTCTGACCTTCATTGCCCGTTAAGTAGGTCATATCGTTTGCGAGACGAACAGACATTCTAGAAGTGAGATTGAGAGTAACAGACAGACAGACAAACCCAACTACAGTACCCTCGCTGCGCATGCGCGCCGAGGGTTCAACTACAATGTTATGCACTTTCTGTTTTCGGTTAATGTTGCCAGTGGATCAGGTCCATACCGGTAGGTATAATCTGAAAAAACACATTCTCGAATAAGTATCCCTGAGATTCTTCACGTACTCATCGAGTTCAGATATCGCCAGACATTCCTTGAGACGGGGGTCTAGACCAGAGAATGACTGTAGAACTTCAGTGTCTGGAGCAGTGAATGAGGGAAGGGAGAATAATGTTTTCCCCTTCTCCTTCCTCCTGGAAAACAGCTTCTTGAAATCAATTTCTTTCTGTTCTATCTGCTCTTCCTGCTCTTCGTTGCTGGACCAGAACTGTCTGTCCCAGAAGAGTTGAGTCTGAGGCTGAGTCAGGTCTGATGATGAGAATGATCTCCTGAGATTAGGAGACATGCCACTACGGACAGCCCCCACATTGAACTGTTGAAGAGGCCCAAGTCTGTCCACTGGTAGTATTCATCCTCACGCAGCAGAGAGAGGGAGGAATAATCCAGACTGGATCTTTATCTCTTCCAGAGTAGTGTTGTCCTTGAGAATGTTGTTTAGTTCTAGAAGGAAGTCAGTGCAGGTAGCCTTACCTGGCAGAGGAACTCTTTTCATGGACATAGTATGCCCTCTACCTAACCTGTATGGTATTGGCCTCTGCACGTCCTCCAATATCACAAGATGTCTTAATGTAGTGTTAAATCTGAGTGCACTACATATGTAGAGGATTCCATCATAGCCCAGTCTGGTATCCTCCAGTCTCAATGTGGTAAGACTGGGACAGTGTAGTATGATACTATGGACACTAGCCATTGCTTTACGAGATATGCTTGGTAACTCCAGCTTAGTGATTTGCTTTGACTTCAGAGCTGATTTCAATACAGAGTCAACCAGGGTATCCGTTGAAGTTTGAAGATCAAGTTTCATTTCTGTCAGTCTATGTTCCAACAGCCAACAAAGATCCTCAGTCGGTGGAGGACTCATGTACTCCTCACTGGCAATGTTAGTAATACTCAAAGCTTTCAGTTCAGTGAGAGACTTCAGTGAAGGAAGCCACTCCCAAGATCTAAGGTCACTATTATCGATCTCAAGTGATTCAAATTTGACGAGTGACTGTAGAAGATTGTTATCAATAGCATATTTCAAAACTGTGGATTCCAAGCAAAATGTGTCTATGTCAACTTTATTCAACCAATATATACATCTGTTGAATGCATTTGCCACATAACCGCAATTTAAATGAAGAAACTTAATTTTAGGTGTGGTAGATTTGCGGTGGTCCTCAAGACCTTTTACAAATGTTTCCAAAAGTGACACATCATCACCATCTTCGATAAATACAGTTAGGTTGAACTGGTCCAGGTGGGATACACAGTATGATAGAGCATAGCAGTCATATGGTGTTGGAAATGATGAGACAATATTACAATTGTAGATACGAGGTCTCATGGTTTGGTTCTGAGCTTCATAGAGAGAACGCAACAATACCATTCTGGCACTCTCAATACTTGCAATGTCAAGACTGAGATACATTTCCCAGTGGTTCCTGTCATCCCCTGACTGGCATCTCATGCCAGTGATACCAGCCAGGAATATGGCTGGCTCCACTAGTGACTTCCCTAGTGGTTCTAGTGAAGATATTAGAGCTTTTTCCTCTCTGTTATCACCTTTGTATACATCAGTGGCACTTGGCCTTCCACACTGAGGTACACAAGCCAGCCTATGATAAGCCACCTGAAACTCAATGCTGTAGCTCTTAGCCAAGTGCCAAGCTGCCAGGTATTCCTGTAGGCTGAGATGGAGAAATGAGAATGTTTCCTCCACTCCTTTGCCTGCGTACATTTCAGTGGACTCGTTCATAAAACCAAAATGAATTAATCCTTCAGGGATATCCTCCTTGAAAAATGTTACCTTCCATAATTCAGACTTGCTTAGTTTTTTACTTGATCGACCTAATATCTGGTGGATATCCTCTTTCAATCCATGATAGCTATAAAAAGCGAACTTTGCCAAAGTTTTAAAGTCTTTCTTATCTTCTTCGTTGAGACCTTCTGGAAACATAGATGAGTAATCATAATTTTGTTCCTTCATTTCCATGTGTCTAACAAGAAGAGAATGAGTGAGTGCCTTGTACAGCTGTGTTCTTGTTCTTGGTATACCAACGTGACGGCTACTCTGAGACTCGTAATAGACTTGTGCTATAATGGCACAGTTGAGTGGAATGTACATCATTGACTTTATGTGAGGGACATGAAACATGTACTTCAAGAAATTCACCTGAAGCTCTGGTTCCTTGAAAAAGACCTCAGTGATATACCTCACTCTCTCTTCCTCTGTGAACCCAATGATTTCTACGTGTTTATCAACTCGAGGCTGGTAGATACTTTTGAGTGTGTATGCTTGGCAATGGTCTAGTAGTGAGAATGATGGTGCATTTGGCAAAAGCTGCCTGCACAGAATACTTTTTATGACAGAGTTCTATGGAAACTGTGAGAGACTTCGTCAAACCCATCTAAAACCAGTAACAGATTGCGACCATGCGATTTGTTAAGTGCTTCTGCAATATTGTACTCAATTCGGGCTTGGGTGGAAACCTGAAGAGATCGGAAGGTTGTGTGGCATTTAAGACCCACTTTTCCCTCAACTTGAGCAGACACCACAGTGTGGTACTGTCTGAGGCTTTCTATCTCATCCCATCTCCTACATGCCTCCCACGCAAAGGTACTCTTACCAATTCCTGGAGGACCTTCTACCAGAATGAACCTGACTGGCTTGCTACTGTCTTCTGGAGTCAGCAAGTCTTCAATGTTGATAGGTGTCTTACTCTTAAGAATCTGGTCTACTCCTCCATGCAGTGTTCTCCTGGTAAACTCATCTCTTTGTTCAGGATTATAGGGTTGTCCCCTTCTAATCATGGCAAGATTAATGTAGGGAGCGTCTAGGGTGGGAAGGTATTTGTCTGCTTGAGCTAGGGCTCTAGCATTGTAACAAGACTGCAGTACTTGCTTATACTTCGTCAATATATCTGAATTTTGTACAGATGACTTACATCAGTGGGATACTGCCGTACCACTGTCACCTTTAGTGAGGGAGGTGATAGGTAGAGTCGTTTCTTTCTAGCTGTGGTTGGCATTATCTCACTTTCGTCTCCTGTATAAGAAAAAGGCGTATAAAACAAGTGTGCAATGGGAAAATTTCAATTTTACCGCAAATTGGATTTCCTAGTGGTAAGGTTTCTCAGAAGATGGTAGCTCCTTCCCAATATAGAGACCGATATTCTCTCTGGACAAATTTTTGCTGCAAAGGCATCAGTGAATAAATTAGGACACAGGCATACAAAAAGGGTATTACCTGCTGCTTTACACATTTCTCTGCCAGTTTCTCGGAGTCCTTCATTGTGTATTAACACTCCAATGACAGTGAAGATCCTGTCAGGATGGACTTTAACTTCTTGCCAAGTGCCCGAACTAAAGCTATGGCCTTCACTTGCTGTGACTCAGGAGATATAATCATGTTCTCCATTGCTGAACGGGATAGCAGACGTTCTGCCTGCAGCTGAGCGGCTGTTTCAACTGGGTCTCTTATACCACAGCAGAGTTTGCCAAAAAACATCTGAAGAGTTTTCTGAGATTTTTAGTCTCGGATTCAGATAGACTCCTTACTATATCACATTCTGGTGAGGAGTCATCAGTCCCAGAGGAGCTAGGAACACTCTCTTTTCTTTTTCTCTCTTCTTTTTCCACAACCACTTTCACGCTATGCCCACTAGGGGCATGTTTCTTTTTGTTCTCTTTCTTGTGAAGTGGAGGGGGAGGAGCTACCTCTGGGCATGGGGCTCATGCTACTCTCCCTGTGCTTTCCTGCTCCTTTTCTTTGACTGGATTTCGCGTTCCTCTTGGTCCTTGCTGGATCTGATAGCTCTCTTTCTTGACTTTTCTCCTGGTCTTGTCTATAACAACCAGGATCTAATGACTCATTCTCCCCAAGTGAACCTGCTGGTGATACGCACCCTCTTTTTCTTCTTTACCTTTTCCTGCTGTGCTTTCTGTCTTTCTTTCTATCTGCATTATCGTCCTTTTCAATGATTTTCCGTTTTTTCCCTGAACTTCATCTTCACTAGTGGCAGCAAAGGACTCATCATCTGCTCAGTTCCCTCCTCTTCATTTGAGTACACTTGTTCTGAGTCTCTGTCTTCTTCGTCCTCACTCCTATCATCTGAATCCCATTCTTCATCTTCAGGGTCTCGTGAGTACTGTCTGAGTATGTATACAGCCGCAGCTTCCTTTCCTGCTTTACTCAAAGGTGCGTGGCCGTGCTTGACCCAGTGTTCGCCTGGCTTGAACCCGTGGCCATTAGGCTAGACGCGCCACGCCCCTTTACTGAAAAATCACCGCCAAAATTTGGCTCGCGCGCTCACTACTCACTCACAATACAGAGGATCCGTCAAACATAAGAGTAGGTACTGGTGCGTCCTGTCTTTTGCTCAGCTGCTTGTCAGGAGGGAGAGAGGCTGGGAGGTCGGAAGCGCGAGCTGGACTTCGGGCAGGGCCCGTATTCCTCCGTAGTCTGAAACGTACTGGGTTTATGGTGCGCATGCGCATCTTCGGTCCAACGTGCATGCTAGCATCCCAGATAGGGATAGACTGTCGGCAGACATGGTCGGTAAGTGTACAAATGTGTCAGTAAAGGTTTGATCTTACGTCACTGTCGTGTTCAGTTTGTGAAGAGGACACTCTCCTGGAGATTGAGAGAGAGGTGTCAGTTGAGATGGGAGAGAGAGACGAGTGCTTCAGATGGATGCACCACAGGTGGGTATGTGGGTCACCTATACCCAGAACAATGTACAGACTCAACTGCATTGTAAGGACTGTACATTTTGTCTCTTGCATGCATGTGCACATAGGAAGGGCAAACAGGAGAGGAGTTCAGGTTTGAATTACTTGTGATCTAACATAATGTATACACTTTCTCCTGTCCCTTGTTTGTGTGGCAACCAACGTCCACCCAGTCATGAGAACAAGTACCTGGTTACCTTCCCATATCCCTACATGAATGGCAGACTCCATTTAGGGCACACCTTTACCATCTCCAAGGTATGTAAACAGTCCACAGTTTCAAATTGTGATAAGCAGATTTTGTTTTCTCTTTTCTTTCATGTCCTGAAATTGTGGGCCACATTAGGCTGAGGTAAGAGGTGACTAATGCTCTCAACCATAGAATTAAGCACTTATTCCCCACCTCCAGTTTGCTGTTGGCTATGAGAGGCTAAAGGGGAAGAGATGTCTCTTTCCTTTTGGTTTCCACTGCACTGGGATGCCCATCAAGGTCACACACACACACTCCCTCCCCTCTCTCTCACCAGCTAATCTCTGCTCTAACAGTTGTTTGTTCCCCTCTTGTCCAGGCGTGTGCAGACAAGTTGAAGAATGAGTTGGAGCAGTTTGGGTTTCCCCCAGTCTTCCCTGGAGATGTGGAGGAGAGGGAGGAGGAGGAGGAGAGTCCTGACCCTGCTGACCCCACCAAGAGAGCCAAGAAGGTCCTTTGCCTCTGCTGTTGTATCAAAAAGTCATTTCTCTCAATACTTAGTCAATTTGCTGCATGTTGTATGTACATAAGCCGCTGTCAATGCTACTCTATTTGCTGGATATCTAAGCCAATATTGTAGCATTGTACTGTGCCACAGCACAGTTGTTTGAGCTTTGCCTTTTTCTTGTGTTGTTGATTTATTTGAACCCCTACTTGGCTGAGTTGCCCTGGTAGCTCATTTGCTAGCCTAGAAGCTAGCCTAGACTGCATAGTATCGTGGGTTCGATCCCTACCAGGACAGATTATGTTCCTTGGGTGTAGTTGATTTGTTGGACATCTCTATGTTCAGCTAACATCATCAGTGGTTTTTGTCCACTCAGACTAAGAGTAAAGTGGCGGCCAAGACGGGGAACATGACCTACCAGTGGGACATCATGAGGAGTCTGGGGATCAATGACCATGACATACGGAAGTAGGTGGATTTACCTGACAAAGGAGTGGGAGATGTGTGTGGTGCGTGCGTGCGTGTGTTTGACTTTGTGTATACATGTGTCTCAAATGATCAGGTTCACAGATCCTCAACATTGGCTGGAGTACTTCCCTCCTCTTGCTAAGGAAGACCTCAAGTCACTTGGAGTTAGGGTCAGTCCTCAACCTGTATAATAATTATACACACATTTTGGAGATCTCTAGTATGTCACCTACTGATTATGGTGATGATGGTGGTGTGTGTGTAGGTTGACTGGAGACGGTCGTTCATCACAACTGATGCCAACCCCTACTACGACTCCTTTGTGAGGTGGCAGTTCACCAAACTCAAGGAGAGGAAAAAGATCAAGTTTGGCAAAAGGTGTGACACTAACTCGCAGCATATTACAGTCCCTCAGCTCACTGATACACCATCCATTCTCTACTCCCTAGACCTTAAGGGGGGAGTCAATGTTGCGTGCCGCAGAGTAAAAACACCAGTACCAACACAAATTATCCCAAGGCTTTCCAATAGTCCATAATAAGCATTCAGAGATAACTTCCGCAAAGGCGTGGCTGTCTGTTCCGTGGAGGTTCTGATACGATTCAGACAAGGAAATGTGTAATACTTACTAATATATTACACATATTTAAGGAGATACCCATGGTATCCAAAGGGTTCTAACCCACTGCCCAGGCACACCATATTCTCTCCACTGGAGGGCCAGCCCAGTATGGACCACGACAGAGCCACTGGTGAAGGGGTGGGGCCACAGGAGTACACTCTCATCAAGATGAAAGTGGTGGAACCTCTTCCCAAGAGCCTCAGGTTTATATTGCTTATCCTCTCTCTTTCCTTTGATGTATGATGTAACTACTTCCCCTCCCTCTCTCTGCCTCCCCAGCTCCCTGGCAGGTCACCTGGTGTTCCTGGTGGCAGCCACTCTGAGACCTGAGACAATGTACGGACAGACCAACTGCTGGCTACATCCAGACATCAACTACATAGCCTTCCCCGTCAAAACAGGAGAGGTGTTCATATCCACCACCAGAGCTGCACTCAACATGGCCTACCAGGACTTCACCTCCGAGTATGGCAAAACTCAAGTCCTGCTGCATCTGAAGGGAGAGGTATATAGAGCTATACATGTAGGATCAGTGCGTTATGGATAGAGCAAGGGTTTGGAACCCCGCTCTATCACACCCCTGAAATGAGGATGCAGCCTTCAATAAGGATACTATTTTTTCCGCAAGAAGAGTGCATGCTATGAAATACGAACACCTCACTAATATGGAGACTTTGTTCAGTCATATTTGTGTTTGGATTAGAGGGGTTTTACTGTATTCTTAGTACACTATACCAAACATTCCAGTTGTATGTATACTTCGTTTAAACTTTCTTTGGGGCTTTTCTACAGGAGCTTATGGGTGTGGCTTTGAAAGCACCTCTGACATCATATGATGTCATCTATACTCTACCAATGCTCACCATCAAGGAGGACAAAGGTCATATATAATCTCAATATTATGTACGAAGACTTACTCCATTACTCCTCTTCTCTCTACAGGCACTGGAGTGGTGACCTCTGTACCCTCTGATGCTCCTGATGACTACGCTGCTCTTAGAGATGTCCAAAAGAAGAAGGTACAGTACATGTATGTATAATGTGTCCATTCTTATGCTTTATTCACCACCATTGATGTGGGTGCAATGTCATATGCCGACTCTTTGCAAACACCATACATGTTTCTTACCATCGTAATGTGCAGGCTCTTCGCGACAAGTTTGGCATAACTAATGAAATGGTTCTGCCCTACAAACCAGTAAGCCATGAGCAGTATTTCATATGTACAACACATAAATGTGTGAGGGTAAAACCCTGTGATTACTACTGCAATCTCTGACTGCAGGTCCCCATTATTGATATTCCAGGAATTGGTAATCTCTCTGCGGTCACTGCCTGTGACCAGTTCAAGGTATGTACACACTACCAATGTATTGCTATCTTTGAGCATATACTGTGTGGATAGAAAACCTCAATTTAACGAATCTTGTAAAAGCAGCATATCATCAATAAAGCTTTGCGAACATGTATGTAGTTAACAAACATGAAAAACCTAAGATTAAACCCAAAAAAATGTCACAAAAGATTAAATGTTTAGTTGGGGCCAGCATGCAAAGCCTAAGATAAAATAATTTGCCCAATTTTTAGGTGTCATCACAGAATGACAAATCTCAACTTGAGAAGGCAAAGGAGATGACCTACCTCAAGGGATTCTATGAGGGGGTAAGTGAGAAAGGAAGGGAGTAGTTAGCTCTTGGTGTGCATTTGCAGCGAGGGTTATAGTACTTGGTTTGTCATTCCGTCTGTCTGTCTGTTACCTCATTTTCTGCCGCTACGCTCAACAAAACAGTCAGAAAGCGATACCAACAGGTTCAGTGCCACACTGACTTTATTTTTAAAATGGCGATTTTGGTAAAAATGCTGTGTTCGAAAGTTATAGCGTGAAAACCAAGTGAGCAAGCCAATATGCTAATTAGCACAGGCTTACCTGAACCGGGTCCGCTCACTCGTATCTTGAAGGCACAAGAAGTCACAACGAAGGGCATGTATCGACTCCCACATGCTATCTACAATTGTAACTAGCCTGTGTCAGACTCTCTGAGAGCCACTAGCGGGAGACCACGAGTGAAATGTATATTGATAGCCCAGCCAAAGAGGTTATTCCACATGTATCCACAAGACTTGTGCTCCATAAGAGATAAATGCATTATGATGATATCCTATGTATATCCAAGTCAGCACTCACTACTCTAATGTACAGGTTCTGCTAGTGGGGCCTCACTCGGGGAAGAAGGTGCAGGAGGCCAAGAAGCTGATCCAGGGAGACATGGTGGCCAGCGGAGAGGCTGTCCTCTACCAGGAACCTGAGAGGAGTGTCACCACTCGCTCAGGAGACCAGTGTGTCGTGGCCCTCACCAACCAGTGGTGGGTTGGTCCCTCTTCGTTACGTGCACTTACACGCTATCCGTGCCAGCACTTGCACACTTACGTCACTCATGTACATCGAACGGTTTTCTCTGCAAAGCTAGAGCACTTCCACCATTGTACGGCTAATGCGTAGTCGGCCATTTTTATCGCTGCGGCAAATGCGCATGCGCTTGGGTCCGCTTGCTCTGTGTATCTTGAAGTCACAACGAAGGGCATGTATCTACTGTTGCATGCTATCTACTACTGTAGCTAGCCCGTGTCAGACTCTCTGCGAGTTACTAGCGGGAGACCACAAGTAAACGCATACTAATAGCCCAGCCCATCAATTAGCGGTACCGCGCATGCGCAGTTCGCCGAGGGTTTGCACTTTAGTGCTTTTCATTGTTTTCAGGTATCTGGACTATGGAGAGCCTGGCTGGAAGGAGACTGTGAGAAATGTCTTGAAAGGAGTCAGAACGTAAGTCACTTATGGTGACCTGGTATCCATCCGTGGAGCAAGTTTGAGTGTACAACTGTCTCTCTAGATATGCTGAAGAAGTAAACAACAACTTTCTGACTACTCTAGACTGGCTCCATGAACATGCCTGCTCCAGAGTCTTTGGCCTTGGTCAGTGACTCTCTTTTGTACTTCCTCCCTCTCCCTTTCCCTCCCTTGCTTCCTACCCTTCCTTTCTAGCTCCCTCTCCTTCTCTCCCTCCTTCCCTCACTCCCTCTATCCCTCTCTCTTTCCTTCCCTCCTTCCCTTGTTATACTTTATACATTGTTGCTCACTCACCCATTAGTTCACTGTAACACACACACCTGTATACAGGAACCCTCATTCCGTGGGACCCAAAGTTCATGATAGAGTCTCTCTCCGACTCCACCATCTACATGTCCTACTACACTGTGGCCTACCTGCTACAGGGAGGTGTGGTCAATGGCTCCACCCCTGGGCCTCTTGGGAATACGGTAGCACCTGTGTACTACTATTTTAAATTAGTAGGAAGTGTGTGAGGAGAAATCTTTCAAAGCAAATCACAACCATTTCACGTAACAGATATTTGTAAGCAGGAGACACTTTGTGTGTCTACATTGTTCTAAGATACCAAAACTTGAATGTGCTCTGTATCCAGCGAGCTAGAATCTCTCCCTCTTTGCAGTCCAGAGCAGATGACAGTGGCCACACAAAGTGTGGGGACACACACCAGCCTTGCCTGGTCCTCCTGGACTGTGGTATCGCCACCAGTCTCACGCACTTCGACCTCCTCCAGATGAGGGCTCTCTTCACCGCCATCGTCAAGGGAGATGTGAGTTGAGCAGCAGTTGATGTGTTAGTCTTGAAAAGGATTGTGACAGTACATTGGGCTAAGTTTAGCAGAAATATAATCTCATTCTTGCACTGGGTCCTTAGCCCTTATGTACTGCCATATTCCCTTTTATGTTCACTCTCGTCGCCAAACACTCAGGACACCCCAAAACCAGGACGCCTTTCTAGTAAGGACACCTTTTCTTCCCCCACAAGAACAGTTCCTTACGTGCATTTTAACCATCTGAAATAGGGACACGTCACTACTTTCTCTCATTATTAGAGGGGCTCACTGTGATTTTGCTCGACCTGTAGTCTATAATTAGACACTTCTGCATAATGAAGCTGCAACCCTACAATACACGAATTAAACCTTGCACTCTACAAGTACGTTTGATGCAGTTAGTGCCTTGGCTATACATACACCAGCTCATCATAATGTTGATGTGACAGGGAGTACAAGTGGCAGACCTGATGCTGGGCTCCCAGCCCTGCCCCACAGTGGAGGAGTACCGCAGGAACATGGCTGAACTGGTCTCACGAGGACTCCAGGGACTCACTCGCATTCAGAATGTACATAAGATACACTCACTGAAAATAATACAGTGAAACCTCTGAAAAAGGACCTCCGAATAAAGGACACCTCTCTATAAGGGACACTTGGTTCTGACCCATACTAATACATTAGTGTATTATACTACCTCCGAATGAAGGATGCCTCTGAATAAAGGACACTTTCAATGTCCCCAAAGGTGTCCCTTACTGAGAGGTTTCTCTGTAGTTACATTGATGACTGTGCTGTAGCTACCTACATTTGCTGGTGTCTCACATCTCTGCCTTTTTGACAGGTGAAGGTGTCTAACCTATTCTCCGAGCTATTTGATGTGCTCATGAAACACAAGGTATGTTACTCCCTATTAAATGCCCCCCACCAGGGTAGGACATACAGTGGTACCTCTGAGCAAGGGACACTATGGGACCGACAATTTTGTCCCTTGTGGAGAGGACGCCCCTATCATCAAATAATACACTAAGTATCAGCATGGGGTTGAAACAAGTGTCCTTTGTAGAGTATCTCAGAGGGTCCCTTATCAGGTTTCTCACTGTATCCATGGCCAGGTTCGAATAGAGCCCAACTACACGTCAGTGGTGATGGCCATCATGGTGATAGATGGACTGGGGAGGTCCCTGGACCCCAGTCTCAATCTCCTGGAGGCTGTCACTCCCTGCCTGCTCCACAGAGCCAGGACACAACTCACTGACTACATTGTAGGCTCTTGACACCTAGAGTAACTTCTGCTGTTTGCTGTCTTTTGTATGTTTTCTATGGTCTTACACTATCCTCAATGACACAACACTTGCGCTATTTTAATGAAGTACATGTGTACTGTTACTACGGCCAGTAAAGTGAGGTTATTGAAATAAGAACAACACACGTACGCGTGTATATACGTACATTATTCTCGAATCACACGCAATAGCTATAGCTGGGAGTGTTAATTAAACATTAGTACATACATAGCTATATACAGCAATGACAATGTTATGCACTTTCTGTTTCTGTTGGTGGATCAGGTCTTGTTATCTTGCAAATACAGCCAACATTCCCACATAAGATTTCTTGAGATTCTCCACATACTTATCGAGTTCAGATATCCCCAGACATTCCTTGAGACGAGGGTCTAGACCAGAGAATGACTGTAGAACTTCAGTGTCTGGAGCAGTGAATGAGGGAAGAGAGCATAACTTCTTTCCTTTCTCCTTCATCTTGGAAAACAGCTTCTTGAAATGAATTTCTATCTGCTCTTCCTGCTCTCTGCCGCTGGACAGAAACTGTCTGTTCCAGAAGAGTTGGGTCTGTGGCTGAGTTAGGTCTGAAGATGAAAATGATCTCCTGAGATTAGGAGACACGCCACTACGGACAGCCCCCATATTGAACTGTTGAAGAGGTCCAAGTCCTGTCCACCGACAATACTCCCCATATTTACCACCAGAGAGAGGGAGGAATAATCCAGACTGGATGTTTATCTTTTCCAGAGTAGTGTTGTCCTTGAGAATGTCGTTTAGTTCCAGAAGGAAGTCAGTGCACGTAGTCTTTACTTGGCAGAGTAACTCTCTCCATGGACGAGAAAGATGTGATATTCCCTGTAGTAATATTGACCCTCCTGTATCGTGGCCTCTGCACATCCTCACGTATAACAAGATGTCTTAATGTAGTGTTAGATCTGAGTGCACTAAGTATGTAGAGGATTCCATCATAGCCCAGTCTGGTACCCTGCAGCCTCAATGTGGTAAGACTGGGAGAGTGTAGTAGGATACTATGGACACCAGCCATGTTCTCACGAGATATGTTGGGCAACGCCAGCTTAGTGATTTGCTTTGACTTCAGAGCTGATTTCAATACAGAGTCAACCAGGGCATCCGTTGAAGTGTGAAGATCACGTAGTGTCATTTCTGTCAGTCTATGTTCCAACAGCCAACAAAGATCCTCAGTCGGTGGAGGACTCATGTACTCCTCACTGCCAATGTTAGTAATACTCAAAGCTTTCAGTTCAGTGAGAGACTTCAGTGAAGGAAGCCACTCCCAAGATCTAAGGTCACTATTATTGATCACAAGTGATTCATATTTGACGAGTGGCTGTAGGAGATTGTGATCAATAGCATATTTAAAAACCTTGGATTCCAAGCAAAACGTGTCTACGTCAACTTTATTCAACCAATATATACATCTGTTGAATGCATTTGCCTCATAATAATCGCCAGTTAAACTAAGAAACTTAATTTTAGGTGTGGTAGATTTGCGGTGGTCCTCAAGACCTTTTACAAATGTTTCCAAAAGTGACACATCATCATCATTTTTGATAAGTACAGTTAGGTCGAACTGGTCCAGGTCGGATACGCAGTATGATAGAGCATAGAAGTCATACGGTGTTCGAATTGATAAGCCAATATAAATTGTATCATTGTAGAGATGATGTCTCATGGTTTGGTTCTGAGCTTCATAGAGAGAACGAAACAATACCATTCTGCCACTCTCAATACTTGGAATGCCAAGACTGAGATACATTTCCCAGTGGTTCCTGTCATCCCCTGACTGGCCTCTCATGCCAGTGATACCAGCCAGGAATATGGCTGGCTCCACTAGTGACTTCCCTAGTGATTTTAGTGAAGATATGAGAGCTTTTTCCTCTCTGTTATCACCTTTGTATACATGAGTGGCACTTGGCCTTCCACACTTAGATACACACATCCACATCTCATTGTACACATACTCAGATACATCAGCCAGCCTATGATAAGCCACCTGAAACTCACTGCTGTAGCTCTTAGCCAAGTGCCAAGCTGCCAGGTATTCCTGTAGGCTGAGATGGAGAAATGAGAATGTTTTCTCCATTCCTTTGCCTGCATACATTTCAGTGGACTCGTTCATAAAACCAAAATGAATTAACCCATCAGGGATATCCTCCTTGAAAAACGTTACCTTCCTTAATTCAGACTCGCGTAGTTCTTCACTTGATTGACCTAATATC
Source organism: Geodia barretti (assembly GCA_030341885.1). Lineage (NCBI taxonomy): Eukaryota > Metazoa > Porifera > Demospongiae > Tetractinellida > Geodiidae > Geodia > Geodia barretti. The sequence continues at coordinate 21,476 of CASHTH010003844.1, read as the reverse complement.
TGCTGGATATCCTCTTGTTTAACTTTCAATCCATGATAGCTATAAAAAGCGAACTCTGCCAAAGTCTTGAAGTTTTTCATATGTTCTTCGTTGAGACCTTCTGGAAACATAGATGAGTAGTCATAATTTCGTTCCTTCATCTTCATGTGTCTAACAAGAAGAGAATGAGTGAGTGCCTTGTACAGCTGTGTTTTAGTTCTTGGAATAGTGAGTTGGCAATTTTTCTGAGATTCGAAATAGACTTGTGCTATAATGGCACAGTTGAGTGGAATGTACATCATTGACTTTATGTGAGGGACATGAAACATGTACTTCAAGAATTTCACCTGAAGCTCTGGTTCCTTGCTAAACACCTCAGTCATATACCTCACTCTCTCTTCCTCTGTGAACCCAATAATTTCTACATGTTTATCAACTCGAGGCTGGCAGATACTTTTGAGTGTATGCTTGGCAGACGGTCTAGTAGTGAGAATGATGGTGCATTCTGGCCAAAGCTGCTTGCACAGAATACTTTTTATGACAGAGTTCTCATGGAAACTGTGAGAGACTTCATCAAACCCATCTAAAACCAGTAACATATTGCGACCATGCGATTTGTTAAGTGCTTCTGCAATATTTGTACTCAATTCGGGCTTGGGTGGAAACCTTAAGAGATCGGAAGGTTGTGTGGCACTTAAGACCCACTTTTCCCTCAACTTGAGCAAAACCACAGTGTGGTACTGTCTGAGGCTTTCTATCTCATCCCATCTCCTACATGCCTCCCAGGCAAAGGTACTCTTACCAATTCCTGGAGGACCTTCTACCAGAATGAACCTGACTGGCCTACCACTGTCTTTTGGAGTCAGTAGGTCTTCAATGTTGATAGGTATCTTACTCTCAAGAATCTGGTCTACTCCTCCATGCAGTGTTCTCCTGGTAAACTCATCTCTTCGTTCATGATAATAGGGTTGTCCCCTTCTAATCATGGCAAGATTAATGTAGGGAGCGTCTAGGGTGGGAAGGTACTTGTCTGCTGCAGCTAGGACTCTAGCATTGTAAATAGACTGTAAGTACTCCTTATATTCTGCCAGGACTGGAGTTAAACCCAAAAACATACTTGGTTGTTGAGATGATCTACCGCCATCTTTCCTGGCAGAACTCTTTTCTATTGATAATTCTTCTGCCATTCTTCCTATAAGGGAAACACAACAAAATAGATAAATCTAGCTACTTTGTGTTTTTTATAATGTACGTACCCATAGAGGAACCCATGGCATCAGTAGTGGGTAGTTGACTGGGGAATTTTACAGCCACTCTGTCAGGGCATACCTTACCTGTAAGGTATGGAAAAACTAAAACATAAAACAACTGTAAGCATGTAATGTTGTGGATCATTTACCAACAGTAAGCTCTTTGTACATATGACCCAGAAGTTCAGTTTCATTAACTGCTGGTGACACAAGAACTTCTGCCAGTTTCTTCCACGAGTATTCATTTTTCAAACCAGACTTCCACTGGCTAAAAACCTCTGTCATACACTCCTGAGGAGGGTCCAGTTCTCTACACTTTGTGGCGTAGATCCCATTAAGTTCCCAATCCTTGAAACTAAGCCCAAGTCCTATGCTTCTCCATTTAACCTTTACTCTAACACCAACTATATTGGTCAGATTAACCAGCTCTGGTTCTAGGAATCCAACAAATTCTGTTGAAACGAAAGAAGTCTTGCAATAGTGATAGAGAGATAATAGCACTTACTTTCAGGACTGACATTGCTTTCTGATCCTGAGGAACAAGATTACATGATGTGATACAATGAGTGTGTCCACTAACATTGGAAGCAGAATGCATGCAAAAGGTGTTAAGGTGTTAATTAAAAGTAGGGTGGGAAGGTACTTGTCTGCTGGAGCTAGGACTCTAGCATTGTAAATAGACTGCAAGTACTGCTTATATTCTGTCAGGACTGGTGTTAAACCCAAAAACGTACTTGGTTCTTGCGATGATCTACCGCCATCTTTTCTGGCAGAACTCTTTTCTATTGATAATTCTTCTGCCATTCTTCCTATAAGGGAGACACAACAAAACAGATAAATCTAGCTACTTTGTTTTTATAATGTACGTACCCATAGAGGAAATCATGGAATCAGTAGTGGGTAGTTTCCTGGGGAATTTTACAGCCACTCTGTCAGGGCATACCTTACCTGTAAGGTATGGAAAAACTAAAACATAAAACAACTGTAAGCATGTAATGTTGTTGATTATTAACCTGTTTCTCTCAACATTTCATTGCCGGTACTCTGCAGAGCTTGATTCTGTAGTAATACTTCAATAAACACAAAGAGACAATCAGGGTCTGAATCAATTTTCTTTTCTAGCTGGGAAACTAAACCTATGGTCTTGTCTTGTTGAGATTCTGGAGATTTAAACATCTCAATCATTGTTGCTTTGGAAATGAGACACTTCTTTTGTAGTTCTGCTGCAATTACAACTGGGTTGACAATGGCACAGCAGAGCTCTCCAAAAAAACGTGTGAAAATCCCTGCAAGTTTCTTTTTCCCGTCCTCTGGCAAATTCTTCACCCTATCACTCTCTGGTGAGGAGTCATCAATCTCGGAGGATCTTGATTGGTGTTCTTTTTTCTTCTGTCTTTTTTGCTTACCTAGCCCTTTGGTTCTTGGTTGGTTTTGCTCTTCTTGTGAAGTGGAGGGGGAGGAGCTGCCTCTGGCCATGGGGCTCATGCTATTCTCCCTGTGTCTCCTCCTGCTTCTTTTCTTTGACTTAATTTCACGTTCCTCTTGGTCCTTGCCTGGATCTGATAGCTCTCTTTTCAATGACTTGTTCTCCTGGTCTTTTCTATAACCTGGTGACTCATTCTCTCCAAGTGAACCTACTGGTGCATTTGTAGTTACCCTCACTCCTTTTTCTTTACCTTTTCCGGTCTCTCTTGCTGTCCCTTCTTGTCTTCCTTTTATTACTGCAATTGTAATCCTTTTCAATGATTTTTCATTCTTTCTCCGAACTTCATCTTCACTAGTGGCAGCAAAGGACTCATAATCAGGTTCTGTGTCCTCCTCTTCATTTGAGTACACTTGTTCTGCGTCTCTGTCTTCTTTGTCCTCGCTTCTGTCAGATTCTTCATCTTCAGAGTCTTCTTGAGCGCTGTCTTCTACAGCCGCAGCTTTCTTTCCTGCTAACTCCGCTTTTTCTCTCTTCTTCTCGGCATGTTTTTCAGTTTCTCTTGCTTGTGACTTCAGCTTAGATTTTTTCACATTTTCTGTTGCACTTGCATGACTTGTGACTTTACTAGCCTCGTCTTCGCTAGCACTACTGGTAGAAGATTCAGAGTCAGATTCTGATTCAACGTCTTTCTTTCTCTGAGTAGGCTTTCCACTTACCTCTCTACCAGGTGAATGTTGGTCTCGCTCACCACTAGCTGCAGCTTTGCCCACTTCTTTCTCTCTCTTCTTCACAGCAATGTTTTCTTTTTCTTTTCCTTTAGCTAAGTACTTGTCTTTGCTCGGTGGGATTGAGGGAGTTGTTATTTCAGGGGTGACTCTCTTACCTTCTTTGTCTGCAAAATGCTGTTCTTCCTGCAGAAGTGACTGTTTCTTACTCGACTTTCTTTTCTTATTCTCAATCTCTCTTTCATCATCTGCCGTCTGAATCATTTGCCCTGTATGTGCGACAGTTTTTTTCACATTTGCTGTTGCACTTGCAACTTCACTAGTCTCTTCTTCACTAGAACTGGTAGGAGAAGATTCATCCTTAGATTCTGATTCAACTTCTCCCTTTCTCTTTGGTATGTGAGTAGGCTTTCCACTTACCTCTCTATCAGGTGAATATTGCTCTTGTTCACCACTAGCTGCTGCTGCAGCTTTTCGTGCTGCTGAATATTGGGTTTCTCGCAATTCTTTCTCACTTTTGAGCATTTTCCCTTTCTTACCCTTGAATTTTCTTTTGCCATATTGGCTCTCTTTTCTCCTTGTATCACTGTGAAATGGTGAACTCACCATTTCTTTTTGCACACTACTTGATTCATTGCCGGGTTTTAGTTTTGGCAAAATGTGTTTCTTGGGTGTCTCATCCTTTTTGATAGTGATTTCATCACTGGATTGATATTCATGTTTGTCACTTGGCATTTCTGAAAATTCATCTCTCAATGATTTTCCTTTATCATGATTTCTTTCCTTTTTCTTTTGGCCTTAACTTCAGTTTTCCTTTCCGTTTCATACACTTCAGGTTCTGATCGTTCTTTACCTTCCTTGAAATCTTCCTTCCTTTTCTTTTCTTTTTCATGCACCCTTTGCTCTGTCGGTCGAGCGGAAAATTTATCTGCCCTTTTTCCTACATTCACTAACTTTCCTGTTAATTTTTTATCTTCGCTACTTATTGCGGAAGAATCCTCATCACTTTGAGGCTGTTCAAGGTATTTCGTTTTCTTTCTTTGCGCCCTCCCACTTACCTCCTCATCCGAATCTTCCTCTTGTTCACAACTTATTAGCAGAGGAAGATTTGCTTTTAGCTTCTTTCGTCTTTTTTTCTTCTTTGTCTTTTCTTTCTTGACATGACCATGCACTTCATGCTCTGGGTCTGTACTCTCAATCGTAGGATCAGGAACAAAGAGATGGGGATATTTTTTCCTGATTCTATCTGCTGTCTTACTCTCACCTACACAGTCTAGTCTGAGTGCCTTGTCAATGTCATTCCACGTGAGAGGTTCTACTTGCTTTAGACGTACCGACAGTATTGCTAACAGTCGATCCCCGTGATCACTGTACTTCCCTTCAATGCTCTCAATTTCATCAATCTCTACTCCGATTTGTAGGCCAAGGGATCTGTAACTGTTCCTTGCTGGATACAGAGCATTATGTAAAGTCCCTAAATCCCTTTTACTCAAAGGTGTGTTGGCCTGGCTTGACCCAGTGTTGGCCTGGTTTGAACCCGTGGCCATTAGGCTAGACGCGCCACGCCCCTTCTACTGAAAATCACTGCAAAATTTACGGCTCGCGCGCTCACTCACTCACAATACAGGGGATCACAGTCAAACCTAAAGAGTAGGTACTGGTACCCGTCCTGTCTTTTGCTCAGCTGCTTGTCAGGAGGGAGAGAGGCTGGGACCGGAGACGGTTTCGAGGGGCGAGCCGCGAGCTGACTTTCAGGGCCGGGCCCGTATTCCTCCGTAGTCTGAAACGTTATGGATGCGCATGCGCATCTTCGGTCAACGCGCATGCCTCCGATCCCAGAGCCGAAGGACTGTCTGCAGACATGTCGGTAAGTGTACTGTGTGTGGGTAAAGGTTGGATCTTACGTCACTGTCGTGTTCAGTTTGTGAAGAGAGACACTCTCCTGGAGATTGAGAGAGAGTGTCAGTTGAGATGGGAGAGAGGGGGAGTGTTCCAGATGGATGCTCCTCAGGTGGGTATGTGGGTCACCTATACCAAGAACAATGTACAGGACTGTACTTTTGTCTCTTGCATGCATGTGCACATAGGAAGGGCAAACAGGAGAGGAGTTCAGGTTTGAATTGCTTGTGATCTAACATAATGTTATGCACTTTCTCCTGTCCCTTGTTTGTGTGGCAACCAACGTCCACCCAGTCATGAGAACAAGTACCTGGTTACCTTCCCATATCCCTACATGAATGGCAGACTCCATTTAGGGCACACCTTTACCATCTCCAAGGTATGTGAACAGTCCACAGTTTCAAATTGTGATAAGCAGACGTTTCGCTTTCTCTTTTCTTTCATGTCCTGAAATTGTTGACCACATTAGGCTGAGGTGAGAGGTGACTAATGCTCTCAACCATAGCATTATTCCTTTGCACCACCTCCAGTTTGCTGTTGGCTATGAGAGGCTAAAGGGGAAGAGATGTCTCTTTCCTTTTGGTTTCCACTGCACTGGGATGCCCATCAAGGTCACACACACACTCCCTCCCCCTCTCTCTCACCAGCTAATCTCTGCTCTAACAGTTGTTTGTTCCCTCTTGTCCAGGCGTGTGCAGACAAGTTGAATTACATAGGTCTCAACTGTCCCGAGGCGGACCGATTTTCACAGCCTTGTCCCGCCCATCACCTTGCTTATCCCGATTTCTCGGACGTACTTGCGCGGTAGTGAAGAAAAAAACGTTTTTCAGCAGAGCAACGAATCATGGACAACTGGACTCTGGTACTCGGTACTCTTTAGCACTGCGTATATGTCAGTGTACTGTTGCTTCAAGCATAGACTCGTAACTGGCGAACGGTCGCGGGTAATTACTAGTGGGCAGGTCCTGAACTGAACCATACATGCATGCGCACTTGGTTGTTAGCGCGTATGTCCCGATATTGAGCAAGATGTGCCGATTATTAATATTCATAGTCCCACTTACTCCTTCTGGAAGGTTGAGACCTATGGAATTACTTGTGACCTAACATAATGTTATGCACTTGCTCCTATGGTAGGACACGCTCCAAACCCTGGAGGAAGAGTTTGGGAAAGATTGGAGAGAGGTTCTGGAGATCTCCAGCGGCGAGCCGATTGGCTCGGGGTGTGTGGCTCAGGTCTACAAGGGAACCCTCAAAACAAGACTGACAGCTCCATCTATTGCTGAGGAAGACGAGAGAGTTGGAGAAGGTGCGAGTGAAGGACGTAAGAGTTGGTTTGTTTCTCGACTCATAAACTCCTGGGTGGCCAAGTCAGAGAAGGTGGAAAGGAAGGAGAAGGAGAGAGAAAAAGAGACGCCAGTGGCAATCAAAGTGCTGCACCCTGGCACGGTGCAGGCAATGGAGAGAGACATGTTACTGATGAGGTACGCTGCCTACTGGATGGACTGGCTCCACCCTGACTTCCACTGGGTGGCCCTCAAGGAGTGCTTCAGCGAGTTCTCCATCGTCAGGTACACTTTAGGGGCGATGTCATTTGTTCTACCTGAGTCCCAAGACAAATGTTATCACTTCAGTATGGCATACCAAGTAGGTTCCATTTACAGTGTCTTTACTAGTACAGCATTGTACTTGTATTTACAGTGTCTTTACTAAGAATGTGTAATACAGCCTGCATGCAACATTGTACATAATAGTTATGCATGCGGCACACACGTGATGTACACATGTGTCAATGTACTTGTGTGTCTATATTATTAGCTGGACATGGAGCTCGAGGCGTACAACCTGCGAAGGTTCCAGCAGATCATGGGAGACTATGAGAACATCAAATTCCCCACTCCCCTCTTCCCCTACGTCACCAAGAGAGTCCTGGTGGAGACCTTTGAGGTAGGGAAAGGTTTTGAGAGGGAATTTTGACCTCTTTTCTTGCCTACTCCCCATAGCCTGGTAGTCACATCTCTAGATACATGGACAACCCGGGAGGACAGCTGCAGAAGAACCTGGCCAGGATTGGCACCGATGCCCTCCTTGACATGGTACACAACCACCAGCAGATATATATGTTGGAAAGAAACACTCGCACCAGAACTGTACTAGAACTGGACATTCTATTTATCCATTGATTTCAATATTACTTTTGTATCACGTGATCTCTCTCTCCATGTGCGTTGCTCTGTAGCTGCTATCGATATTGAATCGAGTTTGATCAATATTTTCAACAGGTTATGGGCCCAGCCTATAAGGCCTAACAAGCTAGCTACGCTTCTTTTTGACTGCTAAGCCTCGGATCTATGGCTGAGTCGAAGTCTGTCGCGATTGTCCCGTTGTGCGGGTCGAATTACCCCACCTGGAAGGTTCAGTGCCGGATGGCACTGGTCAAGGATGGACTGTGGAACATAGTCAATGGCACGGAGACAATTCCAGACGGAGGAAACGCTGACAGACGCGCCAAGTTTGAGGCAAGGAGAGATCGGGCTCTCGCTCTCATCGTTCTGTCCATTCAGCCATCGCTACTCTATCTTCTCGGTGAACCTGACGATCCAATCGCTGTATGGAAGAAACTGTCAGAACAATTCCAGAAGAAGACGTGGGCCAACAAGCTTGGTTTAAGGAGGAGGCTGTATTCCCTTAAGCTGAAAGAGGGAGATTCTGTTCAAGAGCACATCCGTAAGATGACAGAAATATTTGAGGAGCTTGCTGTTATCGGTGATCCTGTAAAAGAGGAGGACCGTGTTGTGCATTTGCTAGCAAGCTTACCGGAGTCCTACAACATGCTTGTCACAGCCCTCGAAGCCAACTCTGATGTACCCCCCATGGAGGTTGTTACAGAACGTCTGTTGAATGAAGAGAGAAAGCAGAAAGACAGGGGAGACAGTGAGAGTACTCACCCGAAAGCTATGCCGGTCACTTGCTCAAAGAAGATCAAATACAGCCTGCATGCATAATAGTTATGCATGTGTCACACACGTGATGTACACATGTGTCAATGTACTTGTGTGTCTATATTATTAGCTGGACATGGAGCTCGAGGCGTACAACCTGCGAAGGTTCCAGCAGATCATGGGAGACTATGAGAACATCAAATTCCCCACTCCCCTCTTCCCCTACGTCACCAAGAGAGTCCTGGTGGAGACCTTTGAGGTACAGTGGGGAAGGTTTTAAGAGGGAATTTTGACCTATTTTCTTGCCTACTCTCCATAGCCTGGTAGTCACATCTCTAGATACATGGACAACCCGGGAGGACAGCTGCAGAAGAACCTGGCCAGGATTGGCACCGATGCCCTCCTTGACATGGTACAGAACCACCAGCAGATATATATACCATGTGTGTAGTGTGGGCTTGGAACTCCTTTACTTACTGTATATGAAACTCCCCATCTTCCAGTGAGTGAATGAGTGAGTGCCATATTATAGTATAGCCAGCAGATTGTAGAGTTTGTGCAGTATGTTTACTGAGCTAGCCCCCATTTACCAAAACATCCCCTTGTCCTAGTGTTTATATGGGTGGGTGACTGACACATTCATGGCACTCTAGCCCCCATTTACTTGCCACCCACTACAAACACTCTCCTCTGTATTAGTGTTTAGGTGAGTGAGCGAGTGACACATTTGTTTTGTAGTTCTACAGCTACACAGAATAGGACACAACATGAAAGAAACATTGCGTATACAACTATTATGTGTGGGACGCAAAATGTATAAATGGTTCCTCTCTCTCTGTTTCTTGGCTGTTGTTGTTGTTGACAGTTGTTCATCCACAACTTTGTCCATGGAGACCTCCATCCTGGCAATATCCTGGTCCAGGACACACACCAGCCTCGCCTGGTCCTCCTGGACTGTGGTATCGCCACCAGTCTCATGCCCTTTGACCTCCTTCAGATGAGGGCTCTCTTCACCGCCATCGTCAAGGGAGATGTGAGTTGAGCAGCAGTTGATGTGAAACATAATTGCATTCTTGCACTAGGTCCTAGTAAATTTAGCCCTTATGTACTCCTTTAATGGTGACTCTTGTCGGCTAGAAGTCACTAAGGACACCCCAAAACACAAGACACCTCTCTAACAAGGACACCTTTCACCCCCCTCAAGAACAGTTCCTTGCATGCAATGTAACCACCTGAAATAACGACACATCGCTAGTGTATTGGCACTTTCTCTCATCAGTAGGGGGGCCCACTGTTTTCTGCAGTACCTACACAGGTAGTCCATACGATTCTTCTGCAAAATAAAGCTGACACCTCAATACACCAAGCACTCTACATGTACATTTGATGCTTGTTCGTCTGCAAGTGTATACCAGCTCCTCATCGTAATGTTGATGTGACAGGGAGTACAAGTGGCAGACCTGATGCTGGGCTCCCAGCCCTGCCCCACAGTGGAGGAGTACCGCAGGAACATGGCTGAACTGGTCTCACGAGGACTCCAGGGACTCACTCGCATTCAGAATGTACATAAGATACACTCACTGAAAATAATACAGTGAAACCTCTGAAAAAGGACCTCCGAATAAAGGACACCTCTCTATAAGGGACACTTGGTTCTGACCCATACTAATACATTAGTGTATTATACTACCTCCGAATGAAGGATGTCTCTGAATAAAGGACACTTTCAATGTCCCCAAGGTGTCCCTTACTCAGAGATTTCTCTGTAGTTACATTGATGACTGTAGCTACCTACATTTGCTGGTGTCTCACATCTCTGCCTTTTTGACAGGTGAAGGTGTCTAACCTATTCTCCGAGCTATTTGATGTGCTCATGAAACACAAGGTATGTTACTCCCTATTAAATGCCCCCCACCAGGGTAGGACATACAGTGGTACCTCTGAGCAAGGGGCACTATGGGACCGACAATTTTGTCCCTTGTGGAGAGGACGTCCCTATCATCAAATAATACACTAAGTATCAGCATGGGGTTGAAACAAGTGTCCTTTGTAGAGTATCTCAGAGGGTCCCTTATCAGGTTTCTCACTGTATCCATGGCCAGGTTCGAATAGAGCCCAACTACACGTCAGTGGTGATGGCCATCATGGTGATAGATGGACTGGGGAGGTCCCTGGACCCCAGTCTCAATCTCCTGGAGGCTGTCACTCCCTGCCTGCTCCACAGAGCCAGGACACAACTCACTGACTACATTGTAGGCTCTTGACACCTAGAGTAACTTCTGCTGTTTGCTGTCTTGTGTGTGTTTTCTATGGTCTTACACTATCTGGAGCAGTGAATGAGGGAAGAGAGAATAACTTCTTTCCTTCTCCTTCATCTTGGAAAACAGCTCCTTGAAATAAATTTCTTTCTGCTCTTCCTTCTCTTCGCTGCTGGACCAAAACTGTCTGTTCCAGAAGAGTTGGGTCTGTGGCTGAGTCAGGTCTGAAGATGAGAATGATCTCCTGAGATTAGGAGACATGCCACTACGGACAGCCCCCACATTGAACTGTTGAAGAGGCCCAAGTCCTGTCCACTGGCAGTATCCCCCATATTTACCAGCAGAGAGAGGGAGGAATAATCCAGACTGGATCTTTATCTCTTCCAGAGTAGTGTTGTCCTTGAGAATGTCGTTTAGTTCTAGAAGGAAGTCAGTGCAGGTAGTCTTACTTGGTAGAGGAACTCTTTTCATGGATGAAAAAGACGTAATGCCCTACATAAAATCTCCAAGTATGGTGGCCTCTGCACATCCTCATGTATCACAAGATGTCTTAATGTAGTGTTAGATCTGAGTGCACTACATATGTAGAGGATTCCATCATAGCCCAGTCTGGTATCCTCCAGTCTCAATGTGGTAAGACTGGGACAGTGTAGTAGGATACTATGGACACCAGCCATGTTCTCACGAGATATGTTTGGCAACCCAGCGTAGTGATTTGCTTTGACTTCAGAGCTGATTTCAATACAGAGTCAACCAGGGGTCAAGGGCATCCGTTGAAGTGTGAAGATCAAAGTAGTGTCATTTCTGTCAGTCTATGTTCCAACAGCCAACAAAGATCCTCAGTCGGTGGAGGACTCATGTACTCCTTACTGCCAAAGTTAGTAATACTCAAAGCTTTCAGTTCAGTGAGAGACTTCAGTGAAGGAAGCCACTCCCAAGATCTAAGGTCACTATTATTGATCACAAGTGATTCATATTTGACGAGTGACTGTAGAAGATTGTGATCAATAGCATATTTCAAAACGTGGATTCCAAGCAAAATGTATCTACGTCAACTTTATTCAACCAATATATACATCTGTTGAATGCATTTGCCACATAATCGCCCATTAAATTAAGAACCTTAATTTTAGGTGTGGTAGATTTGCGGTGGTCCTCAAGACCTTTTACAAATGTTTCCAAAAGTGACACATCATCATCATTATTGATAAGTACAGTTAGGTCGAACTGGTCCAGGTCGGATACACAGTATGATAGAGCATAGCAGTCATATGGTGTTCGAATTGATAAGCCAATATAAATTGTATTATTGTAGATACGAGGTCTCATGGTTTGGTTCTGAGCTTCATAGAGAGAACGCAACAATACCATTCTGCCACTCGCAATACTTACGTCAAGACTGAGATTCATTTCCCAGTGGTTCCTGTCATCCCCTGACTGGCATCTCATGCCAGTGATACCAGCCAGGAATATGGCTGGCTCTACTAGTGACTTCCCTAGTGATTCTAGTGAAGATATGAGAGCTTTTTCCTCTCTGTTATCACCTTTGTATACATGAGTGGCACTTGGCCCATTCAGTATCAGCCAGCCTATGATAAGCCACCTGAAACTCAATGCTGTAGCTCTTAGCCAAGTGCCAAGCTGCCAGGTATTCCTGTAGGCTGAGATGGAGAAATGAGAATGTTTCCTCCACTCCTTTGCCTGCATACATTTCAGTGGACTCGTTCATAAAACCAAAATGAATTAATCCTTCAGGGATATCCTCCTTGAAAAATGTTACTTTCCTTATTTCAGACTCGCGTAGTTCTTCACTTGATTGACCTAATATCTGCTGGATATCCTCTTGTTTAACTTTCAATCCATGATAGCTATAAAAAGCGAACTCTGCCAAAGTCTTGAAGTTTTTCATATGTTCTTCGTTGAGACCTTCTGGAAACATAGATGAGTAGTCATAATTTCGTTCCTTCATCTTCATGTGTCTAACAAGAAGAGAATGAGTGAGTGCCTTGTACAGCTGTGTTTTAGTTCTTGGAATAGTGAGTTGGCAATTTTTCTGAGATTCGAAATAGACTTGTGCTATAATGGCACAGTTGAGTGGAATGTACATCATTGACTTTATGTGAGGGACATGAAACATGTACTTCAAGAAATTCACCTGAAGCTCCGGTTCCTTGCTAAAGACCACAGTGATATACCTCACTCTCTCTTCCTCTGTGAACCCAATGATTTCTACATGTTTATCAACTCGAGGCTGGCAGACACTTTCGAGGGTATGCTTGGCAGATGGTCTAGTAGTGAGAATGATGGTACATTCTGGCAAAAGCTGCCTACATAGAATACTTTTTATAACAGAGTTCTCATGGAAACTGTGAGAGACTTCGTCAAACCCATCTAAAACCAGTAACATATTGCGACCATGCGATTTGTTAAGTGCTTCTGCAATATTTGTACTCAATTCGGGCTTGGGTGGAAACCTTAAGAGATCGGAAGGTTGTGTGGCACTTAAGACCCACTTTTCCCTCAACTTGAGCAAAACCACAGTGTGGTACTGTCTGAGGCTTTCTATCTCATCCCATCTCCTACATGCCTCCCAGGCAAATGTACTCTTACCAATTCCTGGAGGACCTTCTACCAGAATGAACCTGACTGGCTCGCTACTGTCTTCTGGAGTCAGTAAGTCTTCAATGTTGATAGGTGTCTTACTCTCAAGAATCTCGTCTACTCCTCCATGCAGTGTTCTCCTGGTAAACTCATCTCTTTGTTCAGGATTATAGGGTTGTCCCCTTCTAATCATGGCAAGATTAATGTAGGGAGCGTCTAGGGTGGGAAGGTACTTGTCTGCTGGAGCTAGGACTCTAGCATTGTAAACAGACTGTAAGTACTCCTTATATTCTGTCAGGACTGGAGTTAAACCCAAAAACGTACTTGGTTCTTGAGATGATCTACCGCCATCTTTTCTGGCAGAACTCTTTTCTATTGATAATTCTTCTGCCATTCTTCCTATAAGGGAGACACGACAAAATAGATAAATCTAGCTACTTTGTGTTTTTATAATGTACGTACCCATAGAGGGACCCATGGCATCAGTAGTGGGTAGTTGACTGGGGAATTTTACAGCCACTCTGTCAGGGACATACCTTACCTGTAAGGTATGGAAAAGCTCATAAAACAACTGTAAGCATGTAATGTTGTTGATTATTTACCTGCTTCTCTCAACATTTCATTGCCGGTACTCTGCAGAGCTTGATTCTGTAGTAATACTTCAATAAACACAAAGAGACAATCAGGGTATGAACCAATTTTCTTTTCTAGCTGGGAAACTAAACCTATGGTCTTGTCTTGTTGAGATTCTGGAGATTTCAACATCTCAATCATTGTTTCTTTGGAAATCAGACACTTAATCTGTAGTTCTGCGGCAACTTCATCTGGGTCGACAATAGCACAGCAGAGCCGTCCAAAAAACCGTGAGAAAATCGCTGAAAGTTTCTTTTTCTCGTCCTCTGGCAAATTCTTCACCTTATCACTCTCTGGTGAGGAGTCATCAATATCGGATGAACTTGATTGGTGTTCTTTTTCCTGCCAATAATTTCTTGGTTGGATTCGCTGCTCTTGTGAAGTGGAGGGGCCTCTGGCTATACCACTTTCCCTGTCCCTTTTCTTTGGCTGAATTCCATGTTTCTCTTGGTCCTTGCTATAAACATCTGTTGGTCCAAGTGAAGCAGGTGGATCTGGTGCATCTGTAGTTATCTTCACCCTTTTTTGTTTACCTTTCCTAGTCTCTCCTCTTGTGGCTTTGTGTCTTTCTGTCTTTTTCAATGATTTTCCACTCTGTCTCTGCACTTCATCTTCACTAGTGGAAGCATAAGATTCATAATCAGGTTGTGTGTCCTCCTCTTCATTTGAGTACACTTGTTCTGAGTCTCTGTCTTCTTCGTCCTCAGATTCTTCATCTTTAGAGTCTTCTTGAGTGCTGTCTGAAGCATATCCAAGAGCCGCAGCTTTCTTTCCTGCTAACTCTTTTTCTCTCTTCTTAGCATGTTTTACAGTTTCTCTTCCTTGTGACTCAACTGTTCTTGATTTTTCAGTGAGTCTTCCAGTGGTTCTCTTACCTTTTTTGCCTTTAGAATGCTGTTCTTCCTGCAGTAGTGTTTGTTTCTTACGCGACCGCTTTCTTTCAAACTCTTTTTTATGATGAATCTTTTGCTCTATACAGATGACAGGCTTAGATTCGTTCACATTTTGTATTCCACTTGCAAGACTTGTGACTTCACTAGTCCCTTCTTCACTAGTAGTGGCAGAGTCGGATTCTGATTCAACTTCTTTCTTTCTCTTTGGTTGGTGAGTAGGCTTTCCTCTTACCTCTCTACCAGGTGAATAGTGCTCTCGCTCATCACTAGTTGGTGCAGCTTTTTGTGCTGCTAATATTGGGTTTCCTTCAGTAGAAATTTCTTCTTTCCTTCGTGCATTTTTCCAAATTCGCCCTTAGATTTACTTTCGGCATATAGACTCTCTTTTCTCTTTGTCTCACTGTGAAATTGATAACTTAACTCTACACTACTGATTCATTCCAGGTTTTACTTTAACCTGTATCGGCAATTTGTGTTTCTTGGGTGTGTCATCTTTTTTGATAGTGATTTCATCACTGGATTGATATTCATGTTTGTCACTTGGCATTTCTGAAAATTCATACCTCAATGATTTTCCCTTATCCTTCCTTTTTCTTTTGGCCTTACTTTCCCTTTTCCCTTCCCTTTCATACACTTCAGGATGTTTGTGTTTGAATGGCTCCATTAAAACTACTTTCTTCTTTACTCTTTCATGTTACCGTCGGTTGAGACTCTAATTTTCTTCGCCACTTATTGCTGAAGAGTCCTCATCACTTTCTTGCTGTTCCAGGTATTTCGTTTTCTTTCTTTTCGCCCTCCCACTTACCTCCTCATTTGAATCTTCCTCTTGTCTACACACAGGACGATCGGCCTTGCGCTTCTTTCCTCGCTTCTTCGTCTCTTCTTTTGCAACATGCATCTGCATTTCATGCAGCTCTTGGTCTGTGGTACTCTCAATGCTAGGATCAGGAGTAAAAACATGGGGATATTTCTTGCGGATGCCCTCTGCCGTCTTACTCTCACCTACACAGTCTAGTCTGAGTGCCTGTCAATGTCATTCCATGTGAGAGGTTCTACTTGCTTTAGACGTACCGACAGTATTGCTAGCAATCGTTCCCCGTTATCATTGTACTTCCCTTCAATACTCTCAATTTCATCTATCTCTACTCCGATTTGTAGGCCAAGGGATCTGTAACTATTCCTTGCTGGATACAGAGCATTATGTAAAGTCCCTAAATCCCTTTTACTCAAAGGTGCGTTGGCCGTGCTTGACCCAGTGTTCGCCTGGCTTGAACCCGTGGCCATTAGGCTAGACGCGCCACGCCCCTTTTACTAAAAATCACTGCAAAATTTGGCTCGCGCGCTCACTCACTCACTCACAATACAGAGGATTCCAGTCAAACATAAGAGTAGGTACTGGTGCCCGTCCTGTCTTTTGCTCAGCTGCTTGTCGGGAGGGAGAGAGGCTGGGATCGGAGACGAGTGGGAGAGCCGCGAGCTGACTTTCCGGCAGGGCCCGTATTCCTCCGTAGTCTGAAACGTACTGGGTTTTATGGATGCGCATGCGCATCTTCGGTCAACGTGTGCTAGCCTCCCAGATGCCAAAGGACTGTCGGCAGACATGTCGGTAAGTGTACAATGTGTCGGTAAAGGTTGGATCTTACGTCACTGTCGTGTTCAGTTTGTGAAGAGAGACACTCTCCTGGAGATTGAGAGAGAGTGTCAGTTGAGATGGGAGAGAGACAGAGTGTTCCAGATGGATGCTCCTCAGGTGGGTATGTGGGTCACCTATACCCAGAACAATGTACAGACTCAACCTGCATTGTAAGGACTGTACATTTTGTCTCTTGCATGCATGTGCACATAGGAAGGGCAAACAGGAGAGGAGTTCAGGTTTGAATTACTTGTGATCTAACATAATGTTATACACTTTCTCCTGTCCCTTGTTTGTGTGACAACCAACGTCCACCCAGTCATGAGAACAAGTACCTGGTTACCTTCCCATATCCCTACATGAATGGCAGACTCCATTTAGGGCACACCTTTACCATCTCCAAGGTATGTAAACAGTCCACAGTTTCAAATTGTGATAAGCTTTCGCTTTCTCTTTTCTTTCATGTCCTGAAATTGTTGACCACATTAGGCTGAGGTGAGAGGTGACTAATGCTCTCAACCATAGCATTATTCCTTTGCACCACCTCCAGTTTGCTGTTGGCTATGAGAGGCTAAAGGGGAAGAGATGTCTCTTTCCTTTTGGTTTCCACTGCACTGGGATGCCCATCAAGGTCACACACACACACTCCCTCCCCTCTCTCTCTCACCAGCTAATCTCTGCTCTAACAGTGTTTTTTCCCTTCTTGTCCAGGCGTGTGCAGACAAGTTGAAGAATGAGTTGGAGCAGTTTGGGTTTCCCCCAGTCTTCCCTGGAGATGTGGAGGAGAGGGAGGAGGAGGAGGAGAGTCCTGACCCTCGCTGACCCCACCAAGAGAGCCAAGAAGGTCCTTTGCCTCTGCTGTTGTATCAAAAAGTCATTTCTCTCAATACTTAGTCAATTTGCTTCATGTTGTATTTACATAAGCCGCTGTCAATGCTACTCTATTTGCTGGATATCTAAGCCAATATTGTAGATTGTACTGTGCCACAGCACAGTTGTTTGAGATTTGCCTTTTTCTTGTGTTGTAGATTCAAACCCCTACCTTCTGAGTTGCCCTGGTAGCTCAGTTGCTAGCCTAGAAGCTATATAGCCTAGACTGCATAGTATCGTGGGTTCGATCACTATCTGGGAAGATTGCTTTGCCTTTTTCTTGTGATATTAATTTATTTGAACCCCTACTTGGCTGAGTTGCCCTGGTAGCTCATTTGCTAGCCTAGAAGCTAGCCTAGACTGCATAGTATCGTGGGTTCGATCCCTACCAGGACAGATTATGTTCTGGGTGTAGTTGATTTGTTGGGCATCTCTATGTTCAGCTAACATCATCAGTGGTTTTTGTCCACTCAGACTAAGAGTAAAAGTGGCGTCCAATACGGGGCACATGACGTACCAGTGGGACATCATGAGGAGTCCTGGGGATCATGACTCATGACATACTGAAGTAGGTGGATATACCTGACAAAGGAGTGTGGAGATGTGTGTGCGTGCGGTGCAATGCGCATTTGTGGTTTTTGCTGGTGTTACATGTGTCATCAAATGAGCAGGTTCCACAGATTCCCAACATTGGCTGGAGTAACTTCCCTCCTGTTGCTAAGGAAACTCACTCAGTCCGCCTTGTGGCTTTAATTTCAGTCCTCAAAACCTGTATATATTCAACACTCCTTTTTTTACTCAGTTTTTCGACCACCTACTGATTAGAGGGTGAATTGTGTTGTGTGTGTTGAGGTTGACTGGAGAGATACGGTCGTTGTTCAGCACAAAACTTATGGCCAACCCCTACTAATGACTCCTTTTTATAAGAGAGGTGGATTCACCAAACTCAAGTAGAGGAAAAAAAGATCAGTTTGGCAAAAAGGTGCAACCAATAACGTCGCATCGTATTACGTCCTCAGCTCACTGATACACCAACCATCCCGTCCTATTCACTCTAACATTAAGAGGGGGGTTCATATTGTGTGCCACAAGTAAGTATATAACGTAGTACAGTAGTAGTAAGAGTAAGTATAACACCAGTACCACAGATAAATTATTCCCAAGGTTTTTCCAATAGTTCTCATAATAAGCATTCAGAATAACTTTTCCCAACAACTTTCCGCGAGGCCGTGTCTGTCTCTTTTCTCTTCCTCTTCCGTGGAGGTTCTGAATCTCTTCAGACAACGACATGGTGTAATACTCCTTACTAATACTTACACATATTAAAGGAGATACCACCCATGGGGTTCTACCCACTGGGGGCCCAGCACATCCATATTCTCTCCACTGGAGGGGCCGCCTATATGGACCAACGACAGAGCCACTGGTGAATGGGTGGGGCCCAGGAGTACAACGCTCATCAAGATCACAGGCTTACCTCAACCGGTCCGCTCACTCGTATCTTGAAGACACAAGAAGTCACAACAAAGGGCATGTATCGACTCCACATGCTATCTAAGATTGTAGCTAGCCTGTGTCAGTCTTTCTGAGAGCCACTAGCGTGAGATCACGAGTGAAATGTATATTGATAGTCCAGCCAAAGAGGTGTTCCACATGTATCCACAAGACTTGTGCTCCATAAGAGATAAATGCATTATGATGATATCCTATGCATATCTAAGTCAGCACTCACTACTCTAATGTACAGGTTCTGCTAGTGGGGCCTCACTCGGGGAAGAAGGTGCAGGAGGCCAAGAAGCTGATCCAGGGAGACATGGTGGCCAGCGGAGAGGCTGTCCTCTACCAGGAACCTGAGAGGAGTGTCACCACTCGCTCAGGAGACCAGTGTGTCGTGGCCCTCACCAACCAGTGGTGGGTTGGTCCCTCTTCCTCACGTGCTATCCGTGCCAGCACTTGCACACTTAAATCACACATGTACATCGAACGGTTTTCTCTGAAAACGCTCCGTTGCAAAGCTAGAGCACTTCCACCATTGTACGGCTAATGCGTAGTCGGCCATTTTTATCGTTGCGGCAAATGCGCATGCACTTGGGTCCGCTTGCTCTGTGTATCTTGAAGGTACAAGAAGTCACAACGAAGGGCGTGTATCTACTACTGTAGCTAGCCCGTGTCAGACTCTCTGCGAGTTAATAGTGGGAGACCACGAGTAAACGCATACTAATAGCCCAGCCCATCAATTAGCAGTACCGCACATGCGCAGTTCGCCGAGGGTTTGCACTTTAGTGCTTTTCATTGTTTTCAGGTATCTGGACTATGGAGAGCCTGGCTGGAAGGAGACTGTGAGAAATGTCTTGAAAGGAGTCAGAACGTAAGTCACTTATGGTGACCTGGTATCCATCCGTGGAGCAAGTTTGAGTGTACAACTGTCTCTCTAGATATGCTGAAGAAGTAAACAACAACTTTCTGACTACTCTAGACTGGCTCCATGAACATGCCTGCTCCAGAGTCTTTGGCCTTGGTCAGTGACTCTCTTTTGTACTTCCTCCCTCTCCCTTTCCCTCTCTTGCTTCCTACCCTTCCTTTCTAGCTCCCTCTCCTTCCCTCCCTCCTTCTCTCCCTCCTTCCCTCACTCCCTCTATCCCTCTCTCTTTCCTTCCCTCCTTCCCTTGTTATACTTTATACATTGTTGCTCACTCACCCATTAGTTCACTGTAACACACACACCTGTATACAGGAACCCTCATTCCGTGGGACCCAAAGTTCATGATAGAGTCTCTCTCCGACTCCACCATCTACATGTCCTACTACACTGTGGCCTACCTGCTACAGGGAGGTGTGGTCAATGGCTCCACCCCTGGGCCTCTTGGAATACGGTAGCACCTGTGTACTATTTTTAAATGTATAGTAGGAAGTGTGTGAGGAAAGATATCTTTCAAAGCAAATCACAACCATTTGACGTAACAGTATATATTTGTAAGTAGGAAACACTTTGTGTGTCTACATTGTTCTAAGATACCAAAAGAATGTGATCTGTATCCAGCGAGCTAGAATCTCTCCCTCTTTCCAGTCCAGAGCAGATGACAGTGGCAGTGTGGGACTACGTGTTCTTTGGTGGAGACCTCCCTACAACTGACATCCCTCCTGAATCCCTCAGGTTTGAGATTCACATTTACGCTGAACTATTTGACACTTTTGGTTCCAAGCAAGGTTAGGTCCCACTTCACAATCTACCACTTGCATAAGCACTACACATTGATACATGAAGATGGTGGTGCCCATTAGCACCAAGAGCATTAAAGTTTGTAGTAACTGTCATATGAAGCATTCGCTCACTTTCGGACAGTCTGTGTGTCCATTAATCCCTCAAGTTCAAACACTTCATTGAAGGGAATTCAACGCACACACACACACTGATGTCTGTAGGAAGTTGCGTCGAGAGTTCTGCTACTGGTACCCGGTGGACCTGCGGGTGTCGGGCAAGGACCTCATCCAGAACCACCTCACCTACTTCCTGTACAACCACCAGGCCATCTGGCCGCAGCCCGGCAGAGAGGGAGCTGGGCAGGAGCCATGTCGCTGGCCCAAAGCCGTCAGACATCTCCTCCTCAACTCTGAGAAGGTCTCCACTCTATAGCTCTCTCTGTGTGTGTGTATCACATTATGGTGTGGTTCAGTTGTCCAAGTGTACGGTGTGATAACCTAGGTATAGGGAGAAAACTTCACGAATTTCATGGTTTATTAGCCATCTGCAAAAGTTTTCTCCACGGAATTTTGTAGGCAAGGATATTTGTATTGCGGGACTATAGTGATCTGTGAAAGTTTTTCCTGCAAAATTCGCGTTGGCTTCTGAAAAAACAGAAGTTTTCTCCTCAATTGCAATTTTTTAGGGGTATAAAAACTCTATGCTACAGATGTCAAAGTCGACTGGCAACTTCCTTACTCTAAAACAGTCTGTGGAGAGATTCTCAGCCGACGGTCAGTGAACCTCGCATGCTCTCATTGCCATAATGTTGACTGTGTTCCACATGCTCTCATTACCATAATGTTGACTGTGTTCCACATGCTCTCATTGCCATAATGTTGACTGTGTTCCACATGCTCTCATTACCATAATGTTGGCTGTGTTCCACATGCTCTCATTACCATAATGTTGACATGTGTGCCTGTGTTGTGGGTGTGCTGTAGGCACTCGACTGCTCTAGCTGATGCAGGGATGGACTGGAAGACGCCAACTTTGTCTTGAAATGGCAGACGCTGGCCTCCTGAGGCTACGTTGTCTGCAGTAAATATTCGGACTGTGGTATCGCCACCAGTCTCACGCACTTTGACCTCCTCCAGATGAGGCTCTCTTCACCGCCATCGGCAGG